>JAADVE010000004.1:0-74742 GCA_023334595.1 Pythium utonaiense | reverse complement strand
CTCGCTCTGCACACTCGAGTGCTGCTCTTCTAGACCACGCACCACGCCTTCCAGCTCGACCACGCGGCTCTCGGCCTGGGTACACCGTGCCGTCGCCAACGACAACTCGCTCTCAAGACGCACTGACAGCTCCTGACGACTTGCCTCCGACATCACGTGCAGCTCGTTGTGCTTCGACTCCAGCTCCGATACACGCGCCTGCGCGGCCACCAGCTCGGCCGATACGCGAGTCAGATCGTCTCGCATGGCGCGTTCTTGATGAGTTTTCGTCTGTAGCTTCTCGTTGAGATCCATTGTCTGGAGGTTTAGTGCTTGGATTGTGTGCTCGGTGTCTTTCTGGGTTTGAAGCAAACGAGACTCATTGTCCTTACAGCGTGACGTGAGCATGCGGATCGTTTCGTTAGACGTCTCGGTGAGGTTGTGCTGGGTACGGAGATGAACATCTAGGAGTCGATGCTTCTGATCGATGGCGTACCAGGTAGCTTTTACCCGCTCTGTGAGACCGAAGAGGTGCACCAACGCTAAAAGAATTAGCTCGTCAACTGAAGTCTTGGACGATTTCCCTAGGGAAAGAAGCGAATCTCGCCACATCTCGACCTGTGTCAGCTGTCCCTGGAAACTGGTGAGCTGCTCCGCGATTGACTCCGCCGTATTCACGAGAGCTATCGTTATCGGTGCACACATCTGATCACAGACTCGACGAAGTACGTGCATGCAAAATACGGTGAGTAGGGCTTCGACGCGCTCATATAGTGCTACCTTTCGTTGGAGCAAGTACTCGAGCTTGTTGACGGTTGGGAGCTCGCTGAAATCCACTGACCACCCAGAGATCGCAGCTCGGAATTCTTCAAGTTGATGAGCGACGGTCACGAGGCACCGATCTGCATGCTTCAGTAGCTGGCGCTCCATTCCAGTTGAGGTGAGAAGATTCTCACCGACAGGTGCCCCACCGTTTTGCTCCTCATGAGCGCGACGGTCTTCATGCCTTCTCCGAAGCTGTCGATCGGTTGGTCCCAAGTACTTCCTTGCGGAGTCTACGACATCTAAGCATCTTACGATTCGTCCTAAGGACTGTTGCTTGTACTTGGTGATCGCAATTGTGGCTCTGTGCTTGGCCTCGGCGGGGGTCTCTTCTACGTCCGCTGAGTCAACATCTCGCTTTCCTTTCGCCTCAAATGCCTCAACGACTGCGGCTGCCTCGTCAATACTGTTTTGAAGAGCTTGATCCAGCTCAAACTCGTTCACTCCAGCCAGCTCCAATGTCAACATCGCTGGCCCAGGCGTAGATGTCGGGTGGAATGGAGCGCTATCGAACGGTGACAAGCAAATGTCTAGCGCTTGACTCAGCGTCATCACGTCTTCATCTTCGTGGCCTGAGGTTGCCAACTGCTCGAGGGAGTCAAGACTCAGCGCATGTGCCTCGCGATACGGTCGACCCGAGTCCTTGTTGAGCTTCAAGGACGTCAGGGATTCTTGTGAGATCGCCTGACTATCGAACAACACCGCGCTCACGACGGAGGCGCACATGGAGTTGACGGTAGTTCGACAAGACGGAGTCAATTCGACTCGTGGGATCACGGCTTTCGAATGAGTCGAGAGTTGTGGCTTCGTTTCACAACAATGCTCATTTTCTGAGACCTCCACACTGTTACACTCATCATGTCGTATCCTGCTGTCGTCAGTAAATCGTGATATGATTTGCGTGAGAACAGCGTTTGTTCTCCATCGCTCGAAGAACCGAACTTTTTGCTGAAAGTGAACTCGGCGGTGGATCGCTACGAGGTTGATGAGCAGCATTTGCTTGCGCAGGGTTGATTGAGCAACTTCTTCTCGCTCGTGCTGTCGCTGATTTTCTGCTGCTTTCATGGAGATCACTTCATGCTGGTGATGCTGGAGCTCTTTGTCTTTCTTCTTCAGCTGCATCTTCAGTTTAGCGATTTCCCGCTCCAGCTTTGCCTTGTCTGCTTCGTTGAACGAAATCGCAGGGTATTGCGGGCTTTCGCTTGTTCCCTCTGGCATCTCTGGCACGGCAGCCTTCACAGGATTATTCGTAGGACCAGCGGAGTACGTAGACTTGTCTAGGGTTCGCAGCCTGCGAAACTCTTCTGAAGCTTCTACAGCGTCAGGGATATCGCATCGGTAAACTCGCTCTTCGACTTGCATAATGGATGGAATCAATTCGTTCGCTTTCTCCCGCTTGTCAAACATCAATGGTTGAACTAGTGCGACACTCGATTGCTGAAGTTTCGCCTTCAGTTCGGAGATCTCGCGACGTAGTTCATGCACGAGCTCCAAGCTGTTTTCAGTGTTGACCTTGACGTTGTTGACCACTTTCTTCGCACGTTCGATGTACTTCAGAGTGCTCAAGGTTTCTTCGTAGTGCACGCAACATGGACTGATAGCCGCAAGCATCACTGTCTTTGCGTTTCCACCGAGACTTTCTTTGAGTAGTCGGGTGAGAACGGAGTTTCGGTAGGGCACGAATGCAGATACTTGGCTTGTAGACGCATGGCCATGGGTGCCAGCCAAAGCTGACGGACGCTTCGAGAGTGCACTGATCACGTCAGCCAGAGTCGATAGCGAGCGGTTAATGCTACTTGCCTCCTTGAGTCGTTGACCGCTAGCACCGGAGATGTCAGCACGCTCACTCCCAGCAAGATCCACCAAGCAGATTTTGCTCTTCTTTGCAAACACAGTGGAACCCACAGAACCTGTATCAGCAGGGTTTGCCATCCACGACGTGCTCGTAAGTGTGGCTGCGCTTATCCTTACACTTGGACTGTGCTGCTTGACGTACAACGTCAAAACCGCATGAGAGCGAGACGAGCGCTGGTTGACATTCGTTGCAGCAACCGAACGCACGCGGTTTCCCTCGTCAATTAATGCCTTGATATCATCAAATCGAGAGACGCTTCGACTCTTGGCGTTTTCGACAAATACTCCGTCCTCAGGGCTTTCTCTCACTTTGAGCGATTCCTTGCCGTTCGGCGATGATCCTGCGAGCAGATCAAACACGCGTTCGTGGTACACTTCGACATAGCTGACTTGAACGGAAAAGCGGCAGCTTTGTCCTGAACTCTGTGCCTGTGCACTTGCCTGCTCGATTCTGTCGAAAAGACCACGGCAAATTCGGGGAATGAGACCTTGCCGCGGGTGGCATCCTGGTGGGAGCTCTGTCGAAGTGGTCCCAGGCTGGAGTGAATTAGGGCGGGCGTCGACTGTGTCACCTGTCATTGTAAACGTCTTACCGGCACTTGTCTGTCCGTATGCAAATATGGAGCAGTTGAATCCTTGCCAAGCCGAGTCGATAGCGAATACTCCAAGCTCTTCGTAGATCGTACTCTGCGACGCGAAGGCACGTCCCGGCGACCGGTCGTACGACCAGAAGCTGTGGTCGAAGTGAAAGTCATGCGTGAACTGGGTCGTATGGCGACTCATCGTTCCTTGTAACTCGTCCTCATTGTAACCCGCAGGCGACGGGTTTGTGAGCGAAAGAGGATTCACGATGCGGGTCCAGTTGCCAGTGCTGGACGACTGCACACCCATATCAATGATACGTCTGCAACCTGCCTTACGCTCGGATGCGAACATCGGACGCACACGTACAGCAGTGATGATGTGGCTCTCACCGGCGACAAACGCAGTGCTACACGCAGAGCTGGAGTCATCATGAGGATCACCATCACCGACCCCATACGCGTCATCGTTGAGGAAGTACGGGTCGTCCTGATTGTCGTCATCTTCATTGATCGTCTCAAAGTGTCTGCCGTCACGCCGAAGAGCTGGTCGTGATGCAGCGGCCACACCAGCACTGTTGTGTAACCTGTAGCCGGTCGCGTGGAGGTTGCTGGCGGAGCGGCTTCCATTTGCGCGGCTTGACGTGGGATATACGCTACTCGTACTTGGCCCCGACACGGGTATCCTGGAGCTTCGAGCAGCTGCACTTGCCGTCGGTGGCTGCATTAACGACGGAGCTGGCGCGGTCATTCGGCTCTGAAGACGCGCCGCCGTTGCGGAAGGGATACGGCTTCCTGCGGAAGCCTGTGGCATCGACTCTCGACGGCCAATCGCAGTGGACGGTGCATCACTGGATAGCGTAGCTACAGAGGCTGTTCGAATGGAGGGAGCGGAGCCATCACTGGCACTGGCATTCGCTACGAGAGACGCCGAGAGGCTCCGTGGGCGGTAGCGACTGCTGTCAGCTCGGCCAGGAAACATGACGTGGTGCGTCTTCTAGCAATCAATTTTCGCTGGATTTCTCAGCTAGTTGCTTGGACCGAGCGCACACTGCGTCTTGCTGGTAGAAAGCAGCGTAAATGCGGCGCAGAACGTCGCCAATCAATGGGGAACTAGCCGCCATTCGCCCATAGGTTTCCGTGGCCGATCCCATTCCGAAACTTCTTCCCAGGCAGGTAACGGCTTTGAAGAGTACCATGGATTTGTGTGTAGTGGCTCTGGGGGTACAATAATCTTCCCGCCAAATGCGCAACTTCAACTGGAGAGCCCAAAAATAACCCTCCGTGGAACCTAAAAATAATCAGCCGGCGAATCCGCGAGGATCTCTATCCGCGAAAACCTAAATGAAGCGATGGCTCAGACCAAAATAAAAATAGAGTCGATGGCTCAGATACCGGTAAGAAGCAGATCAAGGGTGGAGCCATTTTGCAGCGAGGAGGATGGCTTAGTGGGGCCAATGGAGCTAAAGATGAAGCGATCTTTGTCTGTCCTACCGTAGATCCGATGGCTTCGCACAACCAGGCAGGCCACAAATGTCCCGCAGCCAAGGCTGAGCTCTTCTGTGATGCCCATTCCTCAATCAGCTTCTCCCTCGACAGCTCTTCAAGGACATCACACCTGCAACAATGGCAGGGGATAAGGATCTCTTCCGTTCGCCTGAAGATGTCAACTACTCTGATGACTTGTCGCTCACGACGGACGCTCCGATCGACCGCAAGGCCGTGATGCGTGAAGCGTACGCCGAGTTCCTCGGCACGATGATCCTCGTGCTCGTGGGTGACGGTGTGGTCTGTCAGACTGTCATCTCTCAGGGCATTGAGACCAACAACGCGATCAAGAAGGAATCCAACCCGGACCTCACAAACTACGCTGGTGATTGGTCCACCATTGCATTGGGCTTCGGTATCGCGCTCATGATGGGTCTTTACGCGTCCGCCGGTGTCAGCGGCGGCCACCTGAACCCGGCTGTGACCGTCGCGATGTGCCGCCACGGTCGCCTTCCATGGAAGAAGGCTCCATACTACATTGGTGCGCAGTTTGCAGGTGCCTTTGTCGGTGCTATCATTGTGTATCTCGGCTACTACGCTGGTCTTCAGGAGCTCAACTCGTGGGAGCAAGGTACCGCTGGTATCTTTGCTACCTACCCGAAGGATCACGAAGGCCTCATGGCTGGTTTCTTGGATGAGGTCATCGGCAGCTTCCTCTTGCTGTTGGGCATTTTCGCTGTCACCGATAAGTTCAACAACGAAGCGGACAATGGCATGAAGCCTGTGGTGATTGGCTTGATTCTCTCGGGTATCGCGCTTTCGTTCGGCTACAACACGGGCTTCGCACTGAACCCAGCTCGTGATTTCTCCCCTCGTCTCTTCACGGCCTTGGCTGGATGGGGCTTCAAGGTGTTTGCGTATGGCAACGGATACTTCTGGGTGCCTTGCATTGCGCCATTCTTTGGTGCACTGGCTGGCTCGGAGGCCTACACGTACCTCATCGCTCGCCACCACCCACCAAAGTTCCAGTCGTCCTCGGACGAGGCGTAAAGCATTGCTAAGTTATAAGCTCCGCACAATCCTCCTCTTATATATTCACCACGCCAAAGATAATGAAACGCAATTCAGTATCGACCGCAGTGTGATATCAGCAACTCATCAATATATAATCTACGACTAGCTGCACTACCTTCAAGCGTTCTTAGATGATCTCAGTCTCCATGACATCACGTCCGTCCGGCACTTCCACTTCGGATGGCTGAGCAGCCTCATCAGTGGCAACAGCTTCGTCGGTAAGCCCCACGCGTGCCGCCAACAGTCTCTGCTGCTCGGCAGATGCAGCGTTAGCTGCCGACTGGGCAATAAAATGCAAGTGGCGATCTTCGTTCACACGATCTGAATCCACGTCAAGCGAATCAGTCCACCAACGAAACGTTCACAGCTTCAAAATCAGCAGCGTACCTTGCTCCCATTTGGCCGTCAGGTGCATGACGAGCTCGGAAACGTCTTGCAATCTCTTGTGAATCACACGCGACGGTGTGCGACGCAACTCGTTTAGCAGAGGGTTCAGTTCGGTTCGCGCCATGTTCACCTTCTGCTCGTCGGCGAGCACTTCTTTCACGGTGGAGTTGTACGCGGCGCTTGAGCTAGTTGAATCTGAGATTGTAAAAATTGAGAACAACAAGAACAGAGCAATAGCGGTAGAGTACGTCACCATACCTTGAGTCACTGGGCCGATCTCGAAATCACCTGCGATGCATCAGCATGAACGAGTCTGTTAGACAGAATTCCCATGAGATGTGTTGACACCTTCGATCAACCTACCAGCATCCGTTGCGACAGCTGCGTTGTACTCAGTGCGTTCCTCCTGCGCAGACTCGTCAACTGGGCCGAGAAGCAGCTCGTCTGGGACAGAGCTGTTGTTCGTGTAGCAAGCGAAGATCTCGTCACTGATGCGGTGGTTGTGCTGCGAGATCTGTCAAGCAAAGAAGCATAAGCTTCGTGCAAGCTCTTTAGTACTACCGACGATATTTCTGACGTACCTGGTTGCGGACGCGAATGAACCACCGCACTTCGTTGCTCTCACCCTTCTCGTACACGACATCCGCTGTGATACGAGCCGTGCAGCCCGTGAAGCGGTTGTGGAGATGCGCGCGAACGCCTGTACCACGTGATGGCTGAATGCAGCCGTGGGTGCACCAATACGCCATCGTGGCATACTGGAAAGTGTCGGGTACAGGAAACGTCTTGTACCGGTTCTTGCTGTTCCACGACGCGGTCGAGCACGAGCTACGACGTCGGTACAGCGTCTTCGTGTGGACCATGTAGTCGGTCCAAGCACGGATGAACTCGTCCCAGTTTGCGAACGTCGCCGGCTCCAGGGCTGGCACGCGCGTGAGGATACCGCCCACGCGGGACTTCTTGGCCATGTCTTCACGCCACTTGTAGTTCTTCGTGCGGCGCTTCTTCACGGGCACAGCATCGTCCTCTGCGTCCACCGCCACAGCACCCACGGCTCCAGCCTCAGGCTGCGTAGCGACCACATCGACCATGGCACCCACTTCACCCACGCGGGCTTGGCCCATGGCCACGCCACCACGCAAGATGCCAACTTCAACGTGGCTGACATTCGCCCCGCCGTCCGACCGCTCTGGCGCCGCTGCGTTGCGCCGCTTCATCATGTTCCGTCGCTTATGTCGAGGAGATGTTGCTTGCGAGTGGAGCTCTTCGGTCGAAGGGAGCCGAACACCACACGAACAACCGCACTAAGTACGCACTTGGCCGCATCTCCCGGAAGCTAAGTACGAGTGGGTATGTAGTTTCAAAGGTACCGTGGACCACTGCGTCAGCAGCTGTCGGTAGTGACTAGGGTTCGTCCCGCACGCATCCGTCAACAGCCGTTGAGTGGTTCATGACAACGCGTATGTTCTTCAACAGAGGTAGTGTCTTTTAACATCACCAGCCACAGTACATGGTGTAAGTTCGAACTTTTTCTGAAGGGGGGAGAGCGGAGCTCCTCCCACTGAAAATGGTGAGTTGCTTTCGGGCGAAGAGAGCGTGACAGAGTGGAAGGCTGCGTGCACGAGGCGGTCCAGCACCGCAGTCACGAGGAGCTCATCAGCGAAGTGCAGCTCACGGGCGTCACGCGCGGACACGGCGCCCACAGAAGAACGAGCGAGCGAGCGAGCACGCAGCCGCGTAGGTTGCAGCAGGAGAAGGTCGCGCCATGATGCTCTCGTCGCCCGCGGCGATGGCGCATGCGTCGTCCTTCTGGCTCACGCTGCCCGGCCGCATGAGCACGGAGCGCACGGGCGAGATCGCGAGGCGCTGGATGGAGATGGTGCTGAGCGAGCAGTTCTCGCAAGGGTTCCCCCAGGCGCTGCTCTCGGGCGAGTGCCTCTGTGCACTGGCAGACAAGTTGTACCGCGCATTGGGGATGCGTGAGCGAAGCTGCGCGTCGATGAAGACCTCGTGGCCGTCAGCGGTGAACGCGGATGATCTGGGTATGATGGATGTTGCAGATGAGCTCGCCAGCCTGCACGAGGACCAGCGGCGGTCCTCGGAGCGATTGCGGATACGAGAAAGCAGCATCCATGACAAGTGGCTCCAGCAGAAGCGCGTGGCGAGAGACAACGTGGAAGAATACTTGCGGTGCGTGAATCTTCTTCAGAGGTATCGCCCGGAATCTTGGTGGTTGTGCTGACGCGGATTGTCTGACAGTGCCTGCGAGGTGATTGGAGTGCTACCGAAAGATATGTTTCAGCCCGATGATCTTCTCGACATGCAAAACATCGACAAAGGTACTTCTGTGTGTCTATCGCCTGCAGAGATCACTAGGAGGAGTGACTGACGGAATCTGCTGATGCTATTGCGTAGTCTACCGCAATATCTTGGCTCTGCAAAATGTGGCCGTGACCCTTTCCAATCGCCGGTCGATCGATTCTCGCAGTTCCGCCAGTATCTCCATGAAAGCGACCGTGTCCGAGAGTCCAGCCCCATCGTTGATAACGCCACACGACTCGTTTCTATCGTCGCGACGGAGTACTGACATTCTGAAAGACGAGAATCTCTCGTGGGACGAATTGCTCGACAAGTACGGGACCCTGCAGCAGGTGAGCGACGAAGTCGAGTCTTCGAAGGGGCAACACGCAACCAAGAAGGAGGGTGTTGGCAAGCTGGCCCACGATCTGTGGCGGACTGAAGAGCACATTCGAGCACGGCTTCTTCAAGAAGACAGAACGGCAGAACGGGTGCCTGAACATCTTCATGGCAAGCTGTGGCTGTTGTCATCCGGTGCGGCAACAGAACGGCGGCGTCGAAAAATCGACTACCAGCGCTTTGTCGCGATGGAAACGGAGGAGACGGATGCAACACGGCAAATTGAAGCAGACTTGCATCGAACGGTGCCGGAGGAAGACAAACCACACTGGAATGACGAGAAGACCCAGATGATGCGTCGCGTGCTCATCTCCTATTCGCTGTTCAACCCTACTCTGGGATACTGCCAAGGTTTGAACTACATCGTGGCTCGACTACTACAGTTTGTTGAGGAAGAGGAGGCGTTCTACTTGCTCATCAAGATGATCCAGATTGTGCCGGAAGATTTCTACACGACTATGGTAAGATGCCTTCATCAGTTGCTCATTTTTCAATGGGTCTCATGTGGTGAATTCTTTTGTCAGCTTGGTTTAGCAGTTGACCAGCATGTTTTCGCCGATCTTGTCCGAGTGGAGGAGCCAACAATCGCAAAGCATTTAGAAGAACTCGGAGGTTCAGGCATGGAGCTCTCACTGGCATGCACTGAATGGTTCCTTACACTCTTCTCGAGCCCGTGCCCAAGGGATGTGACCGTGAGAATTTGGGATCTCATCTTCTTTCTCGGTGATGAGGTGCGATTGTTGGTGTGACCGTGAACTCGAACTCATCCAGTTAATCTCACGATTCACTATACTCGCGCAGGTCCTCTTCCGATTCGCGTTGGCTCTTATGAAGATGGAGAAAGAGCAGTTGCTGAAGTGCAATGCTTACGGCGATATGTTGAAGCGTCTCAATGAGGTACGATGGGATGCTCTGTTCGTCTTTCTCTGTCAGTTCAGTGCTAATGGACGGACTTGTGCAGGTCGGACGGCAGAAAACGGATGTCAACAAGCTTGCTTTGGAGGCCTATAGGAAGGAAGGTGTCAGCCGATTCCGCATCGACGACTTTCGCGCCCATCACAGACTTCAACTTGCAACTGGAATCGCTGTCCACTCAGCTGAAAACGCTGCAAGCGAAGTGTCAGACGTAAGAGAAGACGCGAAGGCAAAGCTCTTCGGTGCCAAGAAGCGTCCAGGATTATTCAAGCCTGCCGATATCCACGAGGGGAGACTTGTCAGGTACGACAGTGATGGATTCGTAATCTTGTGTGGGTAGTGTTCGCTCATGATGGAAATTGACAATCTTGCAGAACCTTTGAGCGGACACTGGAGGATGTGGAACGTCTCCAGAAAGAACACCCGACGTTCTCGTGCTACTACGATGGTCGTCCTCCGCTTGTGTTCGACCAATACTGGGGATCTGCTGCAAGTCAGTCGAGATGGGGGAAACGCAACTACAGGAGGATTACGGAAGTGCAAAGCGGGAATGATGGGAAGGAAGAGCGTCGGCGACTACAGTCGGATGGATCGGGTCTTTTTTCGAACGCGAGGGTGCCGAGTGACACCAGCAGTGACCCCCGAACAGGTGGATCCGACCTAGGCCGTGAGCGACGAAGCAAAAGCATCGCGTTTATCCAGCAGAATAAGAAATCACCCGCCAGGAGGCTCGTCGACGATGAAGCTCAATACAGTAGGTCGCCGAAGGGGTGGCTGCAGCGCATCGAAGGTTGGCACAAGGATTTGAAGCTGCAGAAGGAGAAGAAGAAGGCTGAGAAGCTCAAGATGAAGTTCAGTCACTTGGAAATCGAATCCTCAAGCGTGCCTACCCGAGGACCGATGAACCGAGACAGAGGACAAAACTTCACTCTTGCAGCTCCGTCATGGCGGCATATCGAGGAAAACGAGCTTCCACGAGGAAATTCGTTCGATGGCCATCGAATGACCAAGAAGAGAGTGGAAACACGTAGCGAGTCGATGGATGTCCAAGTGTCTCGCTCGTACTCGGATCCGTACTTGTCGCCAAATGACACAGTATCGCGGAACTCATGGCAAGATGTTGGAGATAAAAATGCGGGCGATGATATCGAGGCCCAGATCATCATGCGGTCGCAGGGAGCTACCAAGACCGAATTCTCCAAGTCGAAGAGCTTGGAGCGAACGCGCAGCGGCAGTCAGAGGAGAGAGTCGCTCGGAGATATGTTCCCACCAAGTCGATTTACAGGGGCGTACAAGGCGACCTCATCAGATGCAAGTGCACGCGCTCGCCGCGCACGACCAGCTTCGAGAGAGATGAAGTCCGACGAGAAAATGATTGTGCCAAGCCCGGTGAGAGCGTCTGTACCATCGTTCAATACGTTCGATCTGGAGGTGCTGGACAGTGCAAGACACAGTTTCGACATGGGCAAGCCGCCGGCACCAGTCGTCACTGACCTGACGTCGGCTTCTACAAAGCGAGCTTCGCTCAAGTTGAACCGTGCAATCTCGGAGGATCTCGCTGATGATCGGCTGCGAGACGATATCTTTGAGTCTCTGTCTCAGCCGTCAATGCGGCGGAACCAGTCGCTTCCTGTCGATGACCCTGGAGCGACTTTGCATCTCCAGCAACAGCAGCAGCACAACCAGCAGCAGTTCTACAATCGTCACATGAAGAAGCTCACATCAGAGACTGCACGCGTGATCCGCGAGCGTGCCCAGGTGCTGTCGTACATGCAACGGAAGGCGAGTGACGCGAGTAGTCTCGCTGGAAGTTTTACTCTCGCTGGAAGCTTCACCCCCAATGACCAGAACGACGTGCTTCGGCTGAGCGGCAGCTCAAGCGACTCATCTCGTTATAGTGAGTTCATGCTGCCGACAAACCGCAGTGCCAAGTCGACTGTGCAGCCTCCAGTGAATGTGCGGAAGAGCTCGTTCTCGTTCTTCGACAAGCTTTCATCGGACACGGAAAACCACCTTGACGACCTGCACGGCTCCCTTAAAGACGAAAACGAGGCCCGAGAGAGCTTCGACAGTGCGATCTTCAGCCGCACATGGTCCCCATCGAGTGCGCACCACAAGATCCTCGCTGCGATGTCCTCGACGGACTGAGAGGAGATGTTGCGTCGCCCTCAGCACTGACACATGTGAATAGGCGACTCGAGCCAAGCCGGGTCGTTGTAATTTTGTAGTGACTGTAGTCGCATGTCATGGCGTTGAAATAAAACTCACGCGAGTCGTCGAATCGTTTGCTATCTGGCGGATGTGAACGCATTGCACTCGTCCAACAGATCCCCTCGCACGAACGGATCTTGAAGCAAGTGCGAGGTAATAGTGACATGTCATTAAAACGCGTTATGCCGCGTTTGAATGACATGTCATTAAAGCTTTGTTTGAAAACCGTGGCGGGAAAACCCAACGAAAATGGAGGCGACGACCGGGAATGGCGTCGCGATCGCGGCTTGGAGACGCGCGCTGCAGCGCTGTGTGGACACCAAATCGCATGGTGTTGTAGACGGATCGATCGTGCTGGTGTATGTTGACGCCCCGCGCGTGTTCCATCCCGTACAAGCGCTGGTTCGCGCCGCCGCCGACGGTGCCTCCGACGCCACAGCACCGCTGGTTGTGGTCATGCGGCTTCACTCAGAGCTCACAGCGCTTCTCCAGACGATCAACGACGCAGGAGAAGCATCAGAAGAAGACGTCGCGATGGTTCTGGAGAGCCTGCTCTTCCAGGAGCAGTCCGTGAGGACCACGAGCAGCGCAGTTGCCAGCCATTCGACTTCGATTGCGCCTCTCTTTGCGGACAAATGCGTGAACGTGGACGGCGGCGCGCTGTATCTGTATGGTGCAGCGCAGCAGACCGCTTCCCAGGCGCTCACCATGCTCACATTGGCGATTAATGGTGATAGTAGCGACCGAGTTTCGGCGGATTTCGAGCGATTCATCGCCGTGGTCGAGCACGCGGATGGGTATCTCGCGCGTGAATACGTGCTCAACGCTACAGAGCGAACTGCTACGACCCCGCCACGGCTCATCAAGATCCAAAAGCGAGAGTGGAGCAGCAGTGCGATTGCTCAGCTCTCTCTGGACGACGCTCTGGAAAATTTTGAAGCTGCGTATCTGAACGAGCAAGAGATCAACAGCAACGGAAGCGATCTCAGCCAACCGACGTCGCTACACATCAGCGTAGAGGCAGCGTTCGAGGTGCGAGACCTGTCGAAGCGAGCACATGGATCGATCTTCTTGTTGGACGCGGACGAAGACTCCAAGTACGCGGGTGACGGAAGGAATCTGCCACCAGTTACGCTGTTTTCGCAGTGGCAAGGCCTTGAAAACGTCCGCTCACTGCTGTGCAAGCCACCGCCTCAGTCACTCTCAACGCTTTGTTTCTCTGCAGATTCAGCACGTGGCGTTGACGGGAGCTCTCGCACGAGCCTCGAGCTGCTCCGCCGCCTGGAAGAGACGATTCGAGGCGGATCAACACCAAGCCGCCCGTGGCAGTCCAATCCCGACGCGGCGTCTACACTCGGAGAAGTGTTAGCCAAGTTCAAGCGCTTTCTCAAGAACATTGATCAGGAAGAGTCTGTCGAAGGTGGCGATGATGACAACACGAACAACACGATCGAGTCCACGATTTCGATGGCGTTGGACGGGGAGCGAGATCGGCATCCAGGAGGACTGGCGCGCACCGATATGGACCCAGTGGAGAAGTTCTGGGATTTCCTTGCAAAATACGCGGACAGCACCGACAGTCTTCAGCAGATCTTCCAAGAGTTCGTGGTGCACCTCTCCAACACGCGTGTCTTCCCGCCTGCTCATCCAGAGAATGGCACACAACTAGCCAAGTTGATGCGCCTGCGCGTTGACGAGATCCAAGGCGCAGCGGTTGTTTCACCTGGCTTCTCAGCGTCGGCTCAACAGCTACTAGCACAGCCGTTGGATGTGATGGCGCTCATTGTGGAGGCTGGCGAATGGAAGATGAAGCGCGACGTGGCGTTTTGGTTGGCGCAAACCGGTTTTTCGTCTCAGGAATGCGACGATTTCGTGCAGGCACTTCCTCGTTTCAACGTAAACTGTAGTAGCTCCAGTCACACTCACTGGACGGCGATGCACCAAGTGCTTCAGCTGTGTTCTGCCGGTCGATCGATCCACCTGCCTGTGACCTACATGCGCAACGCTGTTCACGACGCTGTCGCATTCTACACATCTCGCGGCGACACGAACCTCGCCGATCCCTCCATTCTCATCGATCTCCAGTCATTCATCCCTGATCGACTTCGCGCAAATATCGCCGGTATGTGTTGTCCGTAGATGCTGATTGCTTCCAGTCGACTAATCTAACAGTGTGTATTCGACAAACAGATCCTCTGTACTGGGATCTGAGGATCGCATTTGACGCCTCCTACGAGCATCGCGTTCGCATCTGCCAGGATTCGTTCCACTCATCTTCGAAGAGCTCTTTGGGCGAGGCACTGGTACTCGATGATATGACTCTGAGAGCCTTGCACCGTAACGCACCCCAAGCGCTCAAGCAGCGAAGTGAGATGATCAGGTTCATGACCAAGCTAGAAGACGATCGTGAGAAGCGTTTGTATGAGCAGCTCCATGATATTGACATGCCCACTGGTATGACCCGATACGATTGCACCGTGCGCACACTATACGGCTTGACGTAAAACCAGTCAGTAGAGTGTATTAGATCAGCAAAACTCGTCAATTGGCACTAGTGTGTTTCACCGACGTCGCATGAGCGCAGCCACGGCCACAGCAGCAGCAGCGACAGCACCGGCCGCCCACCACAGCCGTGGGTTATCCAGCGGACAGCCACCA
The DNA here is from genome assembly GCA_023334595.1 of Pythium utonaiense. NCBI lineage: Eukaryota > Oomycota > Peronosporomycetes > Pythiales > Pythiaceae > Pythium > Pythium utonaiense. Next base: position 60,076 of record JAADVE010000004.1, on the reverse strand, counting down.
CCATTTCCTGTGGCAGCTTGTGGAAGCGGTTGAAGGTGCTTGATCATGAGCTCACCGTCGCCTTCAACCTCGAAGCCCAAGCGGCGGTAGAAGTTACGCACGCCCACACCAGCAATCACAGCGACCTTGGTGTAGCCATGCTTGCGCGCGATCTCCTCGGCCTTGATCATGAGCTGGGTGCCAAAGCCGATGTGCTGGGCCTTGGACGACGAGTCTTCCGCCCCGTCTTCGACCACCTCCTTTGCCTTCTTGTTCTTCTCACCAGCGACCTGAAGCTGTCCGTACACATGCAGCTCACGAACCAAAGCGGCACCTTCTAGCTCAGGAAAAATGCCAGCGCCAGGCGTGCTTGAGAGACGCAGACGCACGAAGCCGCAGATCTTGGACTCATCTGGAGGTTCAAAACTAATGAAGTACTCGTCGCCGTTGTTCGCGCGGTACTTGCGGATCTTCATCTCCGCGATTGCGATCGCGTCTTCGTCCGTCTTGACTTCGCGACAGCGAATACAGCGACACGGTCGGCCTTCCTTGATCATGCGGTTGTTGATCACTTGGCGCAAGTTAGGTTCGTCCATGCCGCCCAGGATGTACTGGCTTGGGATATCGCGGATGACACGGTTGAGACGGATCCATGGGTGCACTTCGGCCTTGACGTCCATGAGCATCTCAATGAGGATCTCTTCATCGTACGGCACGTACGATCCTTCGTCGAACCACTTCTTGATCACCGTCCATGGAGTGACTTCACACGGGTAGATCTTCCACTGGTCAGCCTGCAAGTCCTCCGAGTGAAGCACGTACTCGAACATCTTGCGGTCCATTTCTGGCGTACTGCCTGGGAGGTTGGGCATCAAGTGCACGTCGGTCTTGTAGCAGCAGTCGCGCAGCAACTCCATCGCACGGATCGCATCAGCGTTCGTGCAGCCACGGTTAATCTTCTTAAGAATAGCGTCGTCCGTGTGTTGGATGCCGAGCTGCACTCGCGTGCAACCATAGCGACGGAAGCGACGCAGCTCATCTGGTGTGATGCAATCTGGTCGGGTCTCGAGCGTGATGCCGATGATCTTCACAGCCGCCGACTCGTTCTCGAGCTTCTCTTCGTCCAGCGACTTGCGCTCACGCTTTTCGCGTTCGTAAAACGTGTTGGCGGCGTAAAACAGATCGCGGATGAAGGTTTCCTGGTACTCGTGCGGGTACGAGGCCCACGTTCCGCCCAGCACGAGCAGTTCGATCTTGTCCACGGGGTGGCCGTTCATCGCCAGCGTCACGGCACGGTCGCAGAACTGGAGCACAGGGTCAAAGTCGTTGCGGTTGGCTCGCAACACACTCGGTTCGTCGTGCAAGTAGCTCCGCGGCTGGTCCGGTTCATTGGGGCAGTAGTAACAGTTCCACTGGCAACTGAAGCGCTGTACTTTCTTGCCAACCTTTGGGTACGGACTCGTGAGCACGGTGATGACGAGCACACCCGACTGGCTTTTCTGGGCCTTCTTGACCAGCAGCGACTCGAGCGCCATGCCCGCTGCCGCGTCGCCCTGCTGCACGAGCATGTTGTACACAAACTTCATCTGGTTCTTCTTGGGCAGGCACTTGAACTGGCGGCGCAGCTTCACGAACGCCTTCTCCAGCTCGCGCGGCGTCTGCGGATCTTCGCGCACGAGAAACTTGGCCATGTCCAGGTAGAACGGCAGCTCATCGTGCGGGATGAGCTTGTCCCAGCTCGCGTAGATGTCCTCGATGCTGTTGTTCTTCCAGTCCACGTCCTGGCTGCGCTTGTACGTGTTCGGGTCGTTCACGTCGCCCTCGCGACGCGGCTTCTTGGACGCGTTGCGCGCCGGCGCGGGGTCGCTGCTGCTGCTGGTGCTCGTGCTGTTGCTGCGGTGGCTGCGTGGGTGTGCGTGGCCAGTGGAAGCTGCTGGTGCCTCTGCCATCGCCTGCGCGTCGTCCGCCATGGTGCTGCGGATCCAGATCGTGCGCGCGATTCCTCCGGTGCTCGGATGTTCGTTGGCTCTTGGCCACGAGAAGCTCTGATTGGGTACAAATTCTGGGAGGTACGTACCGTGGGCGCATAAATAGTGAGTAGGGGGTAGTATTCATGACACCACAGTGCATGCAACTGGTAATGCTGCACCATGCATGCGACGTGTGTGTGTGTGTGTGTGTGTGTGAAGTGTACCTGTGTGCTAATGCTGATCGGGCAGATCGACAGAGCACACAGCAAACGATCCATTGGGCCATTGGGGTCTTTCGCTTCCTGCAGCTACGGGGTTTTGCGATACCGACCAGCGAGCGAGGTCTCTGGATTCCGGAGACCCTCAAGAAGCCTCGGGTCACGATGGCACATCAAGCCAGCACTGGCCTCTCTCAGAGGAGCAGCGCACCGTAGTATGCATGCACACTGTCGCAGCGGCCGGCGGTCATGATGACTAAGCCATCCACGATTGCTGTTGCTGTTGCTATTGCTGTGTGGACGGACGGACCTCTCCATTCCTGACACGGCCACTTGCGGATCAGAGCATCAGCACCGACCACCCAATCAAACGCCTTGCATGGACGCTACACAGAATGGATAACGCCAGGACGCTTTCCCGCATGGGGTGGCGACTCTGTGCGCCAAGTTCAATCTCTCGACTGTCGACTGACCAGCCTTTGGCCAGAGTAGCACGAGCTCATGCCTAAGGCAGGGGAGGAGGTCTCTTGTATTAGAGAGTCCCGGGTGACGTCGCTCACGCAAGCAGGCTGGCCATCAGCAACGGCAAGGCTTCTGGCTGGAGAGACCGCCACCCCCCTGTCGTGTCGCTAGCCATGTGCCCCACAGCAGTCGGCCACAATCGAATTTGCATCGTCCAGAGTTCTGGGATAGTCAAAGATGAACATCCACGTGACGTTGGCAGCGATCGCTGCGCTTGTGGCTGCCTCCTCCAGCGTGGAGGCCGCTCCTCGCGTTCACCACAGCGTCCACCGCACGCTGCGTGAGACTGGCAAGGCTGACATCGTCGTGACGATGAAGACCAAGCCAACCGAGGCGCTCAAGAACTTTGAGGCGGCGACGTTTGCGACGCGTGGCCAGAAGATAGAGAGCATGGTCGGAAAGCTCGATGCACTGTCGCAGGAGAGCCAGAAGAGCATCGACCAGCTTCTGTCGCTCGAGGCCGACAGTGGCGTGCCTCTGTTCGACGCGCAGCACCGCTCGTGGGCCGCGAACGGCCGTCTCTTCAACGGTGCGACTTTCGAGCTCGTGGAGAAGCTGGCCGCGCTACCGGAAGTCGAGCTCATCCGTGAGCAGGAGGTGGCGGAGCTGTCGATCCCTGATGAGCCTGAGGCAACCTCCAGCACGCTTGCTCTGAACACGATCCAGTGGGGTGTCGACAAGATCCAAGCGACCAAGGTCTGGGCTGACGGCAACATCGGCCAGAACATCGTCGTCGCGACCATCGACACTGGCGTGCGATACTCGCACGAGGTCGTGCGCAGCAGCATGCGTGAGTCGTACAACTGGTACGACCCCGACTTGGAGACCGAGCTCCCTCGTGACCCACGCAGCCACGGTACCCACGTCATGGGAACGATTGCTGGCGCCAAGGGCTACGGTGTCGCGCCAGGCGCCAAGTGGATGGCGTGCCTGGGCTGTCCAGATGGCTGCCCGGAGTTTAACTTGGTCAAGTGTGCCGAGTTCATGGTGTGTCCAACCGACCCAAAGGGCCAGAACAAGGACTGCTCCAAGGCCCCTCACGTGATCAACAACTCGTGGGGTGGCAGTGGTGGCCGTCCGTGGTTCCAGCCATACGTGGACGCGTGGCACCAGGCCGGTATCATCCCGGTCTTCTCGCAGGGAAACGCCGGTCCAAACTGCTCGACGGCCGGCTCGCCTGGTGACTACCCAAACGTGATTGGTGTCGGTGCGACAGGTGCCAACGAGACGCTTGCGTACTTCTCGAGCCGTGGCCCTGCGCTCAGCGGCCTGATGAAGCCGGATATCTCGGCCCCTGGTCTCTTCATCCTGTCGGCGACCAACACGTCGGACACGGCCATCGTCTCCAAGTCGGGAACGAGTATGGCGGCGCCGCACGTTACCGGTGCTATTGCGCTCTTGCTCAGTGGCCAGCCAACCCTCAAGTACGACCAGGTCTTGTCGCTGCTGACTTCGACGACCGACCAAAGCAACTTCAACTCGACCCTGTCGACGGGCCGAGGTGGTGAGGACACGTGCGGTGGCATCAAGGAGACCGAGTTCCCGAACTACCACTTCGGCAAGGGCCGCATGAACGTCTTCAGCGCGTACCAGGGCTTCCGTGCGACGGCTGCTCCTACGCCTGCACCAACGACCGTGGCGCCAGTGACACCAGCGCCTACTGCGGCTCCAACTGCGGCTCCAACTGCGGCTCCTACTGCGGCCCCAACCTCGGCTCCTACCCCCGCTCCTACGCCAGCTCCTACGCCGGCTCCAACGCCAGTGTCCTTCTGCAACAAGTGGCAGGACAAGGGATCGTGCCAGTTCTGGTTCTGGTGCAACTGGGACAAGAACGCCAAGACCTGTGGCGACCGCTTCTAGGCCTTGACACCAAGAGGTCTACACATGACGTGGTCGTCTAGTATGCTCCATTTTGATACATAAATGTTCAGACAGCGAATTCTAAACACTGATCGAGAACCAGTTCGTTGTTGCTCACAAGAAATAGCAGTCTACTGTTCTCCGTATTCGTAGTCGTCGGTTAGAAGCTCTTTCATTAGGCAACAGTAAGCCCCCAGTCGGCAGATTGTCAGCTCCACGACGAGGACGCTGGGGGAGCGGAGTGGACGCGAGCCAGTAACGGATGCTTGAGTGTCATCGTGACAGACATCTCGTAGCTGCCATCATTCAGTGCGAGTTCCAAATGGAAGCGACTTACGAGCCCTGCAAGTACGAGTTTTAACTCGAGCATCGCGAGGTTCATGCCGATACAAATGCGAGGGCCCCCAAGGAAGCTGAAGAACTTGAACGCTGAGAGCACGCGTAGCTTGCCCGTGTCCGGGTCGATGAACCGCTCTGGCTTGAACTCCAGGGCGTCTTCACCCCAAATACTCTTAAGGCGACCCATGACATAGGGCGACAAGCCTACAATAGTGCCTTTCGGCACGAATGTCCCATCGACTAGCACAGTATCTTCGTCAGCGTGGCGCATGGTCAACGCCACGACTGGATACAAGCGAATGGTCTCCTTGATCACCGCTTCAGTGTACGTCAGTGAGTTGACTTGCTCCATCGACAGCGTGGTAACCTCGCCGCTCATCAACGCTGGGAATTTCGCTGACAACTCTGCCCGGATCTTCTCCTCGACGTCAGGGTGCTTGCTGAGGACCAACACAATCGAGCACAGAGTGCCTGCAGTGGTGTCGCGACCACCGATCATGAACATGACGGCGATGCTGCATAGCAGATCGGGTGAGAACTCGATGTCGCCATTACGCATCGCGTGGATGAACAGATCCACGACCGTGGCCGCGTCTTCTGGATTCTCTGTCTTGGAAGCGTTAGTGGCCAAGCTCTCGCTCACGAACTGCGAGATGAGTGACCGGAATGCTGTTGTTTGCTTGCGGTGGTCACGTTCGCCTCCAATATCCAAGTACCGCATGAGCTTCCAGAGCCAGGTCGGCATTTGCATACGATTCAACACCTGTGGGAAGCCTTCGTCCATTGTGCGCTCCAGTGGATGACCCACTGGGTCGCCCAGCGTCTCGACTTGCAATCCAAAGCCTAGCTCCGCAATGTTCTGGAAGGTAAACTCGTGGATGATCCGTGTCAAATCCACTTGCTGCTGTGTCTCGCGTGCCTTGTCCAGCAGGGCGAAGAGCTTGACTGCGTGTTTGTTGATCATCTTGGTGGTGATGTCACGCAGCACACGTGGTGCAAAGAACTTGGACGCAATCTTGCGCTGGTGAAACCATTTAGGACCGTCCAGCGAGAAGAATCCGTCGCCGACGTGGTCGTAGAAGGCGTCGTAAATGAGCTTGCTCTTGCCGAAGACTCCGTACTGGGTCTTGGTCACATCCTCTGCCAGTGCCGGTGACGAAATGAACATGAAGTCTGCGGCGAGTGGGATTCGTCGCAACCACGGCTGCTCGTTGTGGGCTAGCGTCAGTTCAAGCATACGTTCAGGAATGAACTCGCGCGCATTCAATAGATCACCCAAGACCGGCAGCGTCGTCTTGAGTCTGGCGGCTGTCTTAACGTTGGTGAGGCCGTGCTTGGCGGCATAGCGCTCGTGCGCAGGTGTCCGCAGCACTGCGTAGACGGCGACTGCTACTAATGCAGCAATCACCGCTTGAGTGGGTGTGAATAGGAGGGAGAGGCTTTCGTCGCCTGAAATGGCTGTTAGCTGAGAAGCGCCCGATGCGTTCATCTTCGATCCGAGGGCAGTGGAAGAGGAGGCGAAAGTAAAAGTGAGAGGAAAGTCAACGACCTACCTGGACGTCCGTTTGCGCTCACTCTTCCTCTTGCAGGCTCTGGGAGCCACCGGAAGTAGTGCATTTCGAGGTTCGGACACGATGCGGACATGATATTTTGGACCGTTCCCTTGAGGAGAGAAGCCTCTGAAGACTGCGAGAATCACCAAGGATAGGATGCCGTGGATGAATCCACTGGATGCACATCTCCGTGTACGCTTTGATTGGCTCTGCAGCGGCGTCGACAGTCTTCCTCTTCGCGTGGTGACACTGTCGAGTCTCCGACGACTCATCTGTTGGTGAGATCGCCACGCAGAAGCTGCGATATCTGCGACGTGTGGAGAACACGTCAGTGCAAGTGAGAGTTATGTACCCACACAACTCATGATATCCATATACGGAGGTCACGACATATGCAATTGATTAGCATTCGATTGTACATACACTCTGACTATTGGGTTTTAGGATTTGTACATTTCAACACAATATCGACGTCGATTATTCATTTTCGACACGTGTGGTTGGCTCCATTTTGGCGCCAGAGAACGACGAGATCACCGACCGCAACATGGCGGATGCGTCGTCCATTAACGCGCAGTCCTTTGACGGTACGCGCGTCCAATAGCCCCCCTGCGCACTCGCTGCTTCTCTCTGTGCTCAACAATATGTCTCATGCAGCGATCTACGAGCTCTCGCGGCTACTCAACACTGGTCTGGACCGGGAGACGCTCGCGATCCTGCTGCAGTTGTTGCAGCAGGGCGTGAACCCCGAGGCGCTCGCGGACGTCGTGCGCGATCTGCGACGAGAGGCTGACGCGTCCACCACACAGAGCCGCGACAGCGCTAGTGATCCCAGCGGTCTGGCCTCCGGCTCGTCCGCCGACCTCTCGCGTCGCCGGTTCGACGCTCCGCAGCAGGAGCCCATGGTGAGCACGCCTCCACTTGTAGTGGACTCCAACTGCCTACTGAATCGTGTGTGCGGTGGCCTGTGCGTGTGTATGTGTGCGCGTTAGAAGAAACGGCGACAGGACCCGTACTGATCGAGCAGCTCATCCCGCCATTCTCCGTAAATGTGACGTTTAGGCTTTTTCTAATCGGTATTTTCCTCCCTCGCGCCTTGTCTTGGCGCCCCTGTAAACAATCTAAAAGAGTCGCCAACACACGCGCGCACTTGGACGTCGGTCTCACTTCCTGGCGACGCGACGCATCACGCGCGAGATGATCCGCACTTGCAGGCCGCACAGGATGAACAGCGACGAGATGAGCACCGTGGGGCGAAGCACCGGGTTCCTGAACCAGTCAGTGCGGCCGATGGTGTACAGGAACATGGCTTGTGCCGCGATAAACACTGGCAGTCGACGGATGCCGTCCGCGTACGCCTCCAGCAGCAACGCACCACTGGAGGGGGCCTCGTCTTTCTTCCATGTCGCCGTGCGGAGCGTGTGGGCGATGCCGTAGACGATGAGCACGGTCATGATCATCGAGTCGAGAAGGTACGCCCACAGCAGCGCTGCGTACCGCGGGTACATGGTGCCAGGGATCGCGTGGATGCTAGTGTAGAACATGACCAGCACGAGCACGACGCTGGAGAGCAGGGGCGTGGACGACACGGCGTACAAGACATTGCACGAGATCTGACACGCCTTACGCACGACGGTGGAGTTGAAGATGTCGATTGTAAGTGGCTCCGAGTTGCTTGGTGCTGGAAGCCCCCAACTGGAAAAGCGGCGCATGCGTCCGTTCGGTTCGCGGCGTAGCTTCATGCAGAGCGCGACGTAGAACACCCAGGCTAACGTGAAGAGCACCGTCTGCGAGACCAACTTGCCGATGAAAAACCCGAAGTGGTCTTCCCCGAGGCGGTCGCGGACTTCCTGCCAGTGCCAAAACACCTGAAAGTACGTGTACGGCAGCCAGAACCACGGCTTGATCGTCGCGCCGCTGTACTTGTAGCTCAGCAGCGGGCCAGGGATATTGCTCGAGCCCTTGTTCTTGTCTTTGCACTTGTACAGGTCCCAGTTGAGTCGTTCGTAAAAGACCATGTGATTGATGCTGTAGAAGAAAGGAAGACGTCGCACGACCGACTTGGCCGCCTCTCGCTCGAATGCCGCGAGCGCCTCCGCTTCCTCCTCGTCCATTTCCTCTTCTTCCTCGCCTTCGTCACGGATAATGAACAGCGGACTCTCCTCCAGTGCCTCAAACAGCCCAGGCAGAAAGCCCTGCGAGATACCAATGTAGTTGTACTCGCGACCCGAGATCAAGAACGCATCGATGGCGTCCGAGTACAAGTTGCGTGCCGCGAGACTCTCGGGCGAGATCACCAGCAGACTGCTCGAGTACACAACAGACTGGCCGTTGTCTACAGCGCAGAACTGCGTGCAGGCAAAGATCTCGTCCAGGTTGCTGATCAGCAAGTTCTCCGGATCCAGGTACACGATCCGCTGGAGCTTGGACAGCGTCGGGTCGTCCCACAGCACGAGCTTGTTGCGCATGTGCAGCAGCTGCGCACGTGCGTCCGTCACGCTGTTCTGCTTGAACACGTTGGGGATTTCCGTGCGAACGATCTCAATCTCCGGGTCGTCGAGCAGAAACTGCGCCTTGTGCTCGGGCGAGATGCCGTCGGACGGCACGATCACCACGCGTCGGTACTTGGTGTTGGAATCGCGGATCGAGCGCATGAGCACGCGGATCGCCAGCAGCATATCGCTGCTGTCATCGCCGTGGTCGTAGAAAATCGTGGCAAACGCGCCCAGCTTCGCCGGCACGACGTCGACCGCGTCTTGGATCGGCCGCGACACAGCGGCCTTTCCAGACACGCACGAACACATCACAAGAAAGAGCACGATCTGCGCGGCAATATTAACCGCTCCCCATCGTCGAGAGGATCGTCGCGGCGTCAAAATCGCCGCCGGCGCGACGCGTCTGGTGACTCCCATACTCGTCCGCGGTGTCCGCTTGGCCACTGCCCCCCGCGTAACCCGAGAGGAACAGGAAGACCCACCGGCCCTCGAAACGTAACCCTTTGGGTTACGCTCACAATTGTGTTCCCTCCGTTACGTGATACATGAGCCACCCAGGGGTTTGATACGGGTGAATGGGTGATTGGGTTGAAGAAACGGCCCTTCTTGTTCGCGTCCGACCCAAGGTCTCTGCTAATTGGGACGTCGGGTCTCAGGTGACGTGGAGAGAGATCCGCGCGGTGGCGATGTGGAAGCTGCTGGAGCAAGCGGCCAAGACGGCGACGGCCAATGCGTCCGAGTACGTGAGCACCGTGCAGGAGAAGGCGCAGTCGCTGGTGGCGACGGTCCAGGATGAAGCGGCCACGCTGCTCAGCGCGATCGGCACGGCGCGGACCGGCCCAGTCGACGAGGTCCGTACTAAAATGGGGTCGTCGCTTTTGGACGCACTGCACTGTCTGTGGGTGATGCTGATGGAGAGGCTTGTGTGTGTGGCTCTGTGTGGGGTTGGTAGCTGCTGTATGAAGAGATGGACGACTACAAGGTGTTTTCGGAGACGTTCGCGATTGACACACTCACGGATGAGATCTCACAGGTGCGATAACTTCGCATGGGCATCCAGCGACAGAGTGCCTGGAGACGCTGCTGACGCTGCGCGGTGGTGTGTGTATGGTTTGTTGCGATGGCTCTCAGATCCTAGAGCAAGATGACGAGATCCGCGGGCTCCACGAGCAAATGGTGCCCGTGCAGTTGAGCTACGAGGAGTTTTGGAGCCGGTACGCTTGGAGCTCCGTGTGAGGTTTGGTGGACATGAAGGCTGACAACATGCATGGTTGAAGGTACTTTTTCCGACGAGAGCAAGAAGAAAAGCGTCAGCAACGTGAGGAAGAGCGTAAGAAGAAGCTGCGGGAGCAGGCAGAGGCGAAGGCGGCAGCGAAGGCTGCGTTGGAAGAGTTCGAAGTCGACGAGGAGGACGAAGAAGAGTTCGATGCAACGGCTGCAAGGCGCTCTCGCAATGCGGAAGATGCAAACGACGATGTGGATGACACCTCGGAGCGTAAGTTGGTCGACCAGGCAGACGGCGACGAGGCGGAGGCTACACTCGCGCAGCTGCGTGAGATCCGCGCAAGCCGAAAGGCTGCGCAGCAATGGAAGCAGAAGGCACTAGAGTACCAGAAGCAGCTTGGCGTGTTGGCTGCGAAGCATGAGGACGAGAAAGAAAAGGCGAAGACGTCGATGGAGTCGCAGTACCAGAGCCTGTGTGACACATACGAGACGAAGATGGCTGAGATCACGACACAAATTGACGACGCGAGAGCCGTCGGATACCAAGAGGGTATCGAGGAAAGTGAGACGATCGTGTCAACGATGCGCCAGGAAGCCGATAATGAGATCAGTCGTCTCAAGATGGAGATCGCGCAGCTTCGGCAGCGTGACCCATCCTTAGTGAGCGCTGAAGGCGGAGAAGTCAGTCTGGCTGAGATGGATCGGCTCATGGATGCGCTCACGTTGAAAGAGCAAGTCGTGTCGGCCTTGGAAGAGTCTAAGGCCCAGCTCGAGCAGAAACTGGAGCAGAAAGAGATGGCTTTGCAGCAAGCGCTTGCTTCCTCATCTGGCAGCTCCAGCACTGGTCAGGAGAGTGCTCTTCTCCAGGAAAACGCGGAACTGAAGGCATCGCTCGCAGCTCTGCAAGCACAGTTGGTTCAGGCGAGGACTTCAGACTCAGCTCCTGGTGGAGCTGGGTCTGAAGTCGTCGTAGAAGAAGTCAAGAAAGAGATGGAACTGTGGAAGGTCCGAGCGATCAAGATGAAGAAGGCCAAGGAGCAAGTGGAAGCCGAGCTCCAACAGCTCAAGGAGCAGCAGCCGGCGCTTCAACCCGCACCAGATTCAAATGCGGATGAAGTGGCAGCGTTGAAATCGAAGTTGGCTGAAGTTGAGCGACAGAACGAAGCCTTGACGAGCGAGTTCACGTCAAAGCTGGAGCTTGTGAGCAAGACTGAGTTCGAGCGTGGCGCTGCTTCTATTCGAGCTCAACTCGAGAAGGAGATCGAGCAGCTTCGAAGAGAAGTGGTCCAAGCCACGCACCAAGGTGAAGCAGTGGCCGCAGCCAGCTACAAGAACGAGATCGACCTGCTTCGTTCGGAGCTGGAGGTGCTTCGTGCAGATAGACAGGCAACGAGAGCTCTCCGCGCAGGTAGCGATGTGCTGGCCCAGGCCGACGCGGTTCTGTCTTCTCTGTCATCCCCCGCATCAGTGCTGGAAGATCCGGTGCTGCTGGGTGACACCTGGGCGGTAGAAGGCGATGCAGCTCCTGCCGCAACGGGTGCGGCCCAACCTGACTGGGGTGAGTGGTAGACGAGGTAGGTATAGATGCTTCGCATTGAATGTCCACGGCTTTGCGTGTCGATTTTGTACACGGTTTCTATTGGGCTACTTACGTACCGACGTGGACGCAGATGTGGGAGTTGTAGTGCTGGACAATCGCTGGAAGTTGGCTCCGTGCTCTTTGACCCACTCGCTGTATTTGGCTTCCACCTCGGGCGTCGGATGTTTCCACTGCGTGGAGCTGTAACATGAAGTAAGTGGCTGTGAGGACGACAACGCCCAGCTAGTAAAGTGATCAGACAGATAGTACCGATTGGCATGGTTACAGAAGTACGGTCGCCCTTTCTCCGTGAATCGCGTCTCCCAGCCTTCGGGGAGGTTGAGGAGGAGGAATTTTTTCATCTCCTTCCAGCTCATTTTCTGCGGGCGTGCTGGTGCTGGCTGCGTGCTGCTCAGACCTGCACGATTTGGTGAGCCTGGAGCTGGAACCTGTTCAACCAATATAGCGATGAGACTGTGAAGGCCGGTGAGATCGACACCAGTTGGCCTTACCAAAGGTGTGTGCTTTGGCGGCGATGGCTCAGGGGTCGCAATAATCCGAGGCGTGATTGCTTGAGTCGAGCGGCTCTTTACAAGGCTGATATTTGGGTTTGCGTCCGGATCTCCACATAGCTTGATGAAGAAATCTACAGAAAATCGGACAACATCAGCACTTAGTCGTGGTAAGCAGAGCAGCGTGAAGCGTTCTCAGCACCTTCGATGTTGATTCGCCCCTTGGCTTCCGGGTCAAGAACACTGAGGAGTGTTTTCCTGTGCGAAGTCGATAGGCTGAGCCCGAAATCGTCCAAAACATCGTCGAATGCAGCGACGGAGACCTGTGCATGGACCAGCGGAGAAAGAGTTCAGCGCCAAGAACATAGAAGACCATGACACTCCACAGCTGCGGCTTACCTTGCCTGGCAGCTCAGCGACTGCCGCCATCGCCTTCTTCAGTCCGTTGTATGGCCGGTCTGGTGACCGATGAAGGAGAATATCCTTCATAGCCGATAGTATATCGAGCACCGACGCATCTTCTCCAAGTGAAGCTTGCTTCAAATTTGTCGCAATCACTGGAGGGGGAGGGGTTTCTTTGACCAACTTCGGGGTGTCTTCACGTTCTTGCTCAAGTCGACGCAGTTCAGCTTGAAGCGCGGCAAGCCGCTTCTCATGAGTTGACTGCTCAGCCTCTTGATCGCGCCGAACTTGCTCAAGTTTGCTCTTCCATCGTGCTACTTCGTTGCTGTCCTCGATCTGGGACACCGTACGAGGAGGAGGCGTGTTGGCTTGCTGATGAAGCTGGGCTTTAAGCTTCCTCGCCTGCTCAAGTGCCTCGCGTTTCTCCATCTCTGACTTCTCCAATGCTGTCTCCAACTCCTTCAGTCGCTGGATTTCGGCTGTGTTCGGCTCAGTTGTTGCTCCAGCAGCTCGCTGTTCGTTCGCTTTCACTGGTGGAGAATCGATGTACACGATCCGCGGAACAGCCGAGCCTGAAGGTCCAACATTCGTCGTTTTCTTGGAATCGAAGGTGAAAGTAAGATTTACGGCTCCAGTGGTCACGCCGGGATCGCTGGGATGAAGCAGTGGGAACCAGTCGTCGAAGATGTGGCCTTCATGCGCGATTGCGGACGACACAGAGATCTCACACTCCCCAATCAGTTTCTCGACCTTGGCATGCTTTGCAAACACTTGGACGACCACTTTTGGTGTCAACGAAGGGCCAAGATACATTCCCTTGACGATCTCGAGCCATTGAACTTCAAAATCTGGATTCAAGGTCGCGTTGAAAAACTCCGGCGCCCAGTCCGCTGGGTATCCCTCAACGGCAAAGTCGCACGATGTAAACGGATCGTACGCAGTGCAGTAGAGTCGCGCTTTGTCCGTCTTCGTCTCTGGAAGGGCCTTGCGCACGCTGAGTACGACAAAATGACCCGCCGTTGGCGTCTGCTTGCTCAGGGAACTATCGACGACTGCAAACGTTATCCGCTTGGTTGAGCTTCCGTCGGGAATTGATGATACGCGCACTGTATCCGAGTACACGATTGGCCGATCCAAACGATGGTCACTTCGCTCTGGCTCCTTCAGTGGCACGAGTTGTTTCAGGTTCCACTTTGGTGCGCCGTTACCACCCGTGCGGTCTACTTTCGTCACGAACGTATTTCCTTGTGGTCGCACTTGGAGTACAGCGAACGTGTTTTGGTGGCCTGATAGTAATGCCTGAAAGTCTGACCACGAAGACTCGAACACAGCGTTCTGACCGATGATCTCATATCGTACACTCAGCGACGAGTTGGTGAACTTGAGTAGTGAGTGGAGAGGCTTTGCCGCAGGCTTCACGCTAAGCGTTTCAGCAATGAGCTGGTGGAAGCTGACACGTTTCATCTGGATGAGATAGTCACCATCGATCGAGAACTCGAGCGTCGTCGGAGATAACGACCAGAAGAATGGCAAGCGGGCGCGTGAGAACATCGTCTCTAGTGTCTGAATGAATGCCGCGTCTTCCACGAGCGTCAGGTACGGCGTCATCGTGTGCTGTGCACTCATCGTGTCTTGCACACTGATGCGTAACCGTGAGAGAAGACCAAGTATTCCATCATGCAAACGTGGGTAGTTTGTATCCGTCACCAGTGCGCGCTCATTTCGCGTGAACGCCGCATGCCGACCGCCGCTTGTGTTAATAACCGAGTGGGGCCAGAGACTCGTACTGAGCTGAGATATTGCAAGATGGGTGTACTCGTCGGGACGAAGGACGAAGTCCATCCTGTACTTGCGGGCTGGCTCGATTGCTCGCACGATGAGTTTGTCGTGTTCAACTGCGACTTCGATGAGGTAGCTCTGTGTACCTTGGTAGCACTGCAAGTAGCTTCGTAAAGCGTGTGAAAACTTCTTCTCAATTGCTTCGATCTTGCCATACTGAAGCATCACTGTAAACAGGTTGAATGGCACGGACCAGCTCTTTTCATCGTTGGCTTTGGCCTCGCCACCTTCACAGCGCAGCATATCGAGAGAGAGGGCAACCAGAGTTTTCGTCGATAACCGTTGTAGTACTCCTCCACTGGAATCGCTAAGTGCGATTGAAAAGCCCGAGAGCAGTAGCTTGTCCAGGAACTCACGTTGATCGACTGGTTGGGATATCGAAGCACCTCCACCAAAGAGCGTCTTCCAGATCCCATCAGGAGACGCTGTTTTCGTCACGTTTTCAAGATGTGCAGCGATTCGACTGCAGATATCAGCCAGGTTGAATGTCTTCAGCTGGGCGGACAGGGAGGAGCTTGATCCTGTGAACAGCAGGCTATTCAGTATGTCTCCGCTGTTGTTGAGATCTAGCATCGTATCCTTGTCGACCGGCTCGCCATGTTGAGCGCCCTTTCCTTGATCGCTGTGTGACTGAGCAGACGATGTTGGTACGACCTCTCGAAAGTGGAACGCATTCGACAGCCTCTGGATCTCGTGAACTTCAAGTGACACTCCAAGGCGCCTACGTAAGATTGTTCGAAGTCGTGCAGCTTGTGACGGTCGCATATTCCATTGGAACTGGTGGAAGATCTCCTGTGCAGCGTCTCGCTTCGCAGCATCACTTGCTGCCAGTCTGTCAATCTCGAGTACTGTGTCGACGAGAGGACTTCTCGGCAACCGTTGCCCTTGTCGCACGCTCGTCAGGTTGTTGACATACACCCGAAATTCGGCAAGATCAAGGGTTTCGTTCAATGACGCCGTTGATTCAACACGTCGCATCAGTAACCTTGCCTCATTCTCGGAGAGATAGATTCCCAGGCCGGACAGCATCTCCCGAAATTCGCGCGGATCAACGTAGCCACTGCCGTCGGAGTCGTAACGTTGAAAAACCTCGTCGATAGAGCTCTCTATAGAACCGGAGCTTTCACCATCTCCAGAACTCACCATCTTGAGCGTCTGGACACGCTGGAAGAGAACACATCCAGTCTCGCTAGCCTCTCGGTAGTGCACGTCGGACTGCACCGTAGCTTTCATACTATGTGGTGTCAACGCGTTGATTGTTGTCACCCACTGTGTCGTGGATGCACTAACGAGGTGAGCTTCGAATGCCGCATCCAGAAGTGCTTCAAGAATCGGTGCTATCACTCCGCTGCGGACCTCAGGCGTAGCGATCGGACGAGCTTGATCAACGGATCCATCGAATAGCACACCGGGCTGCCACACGTGATCCTTGAAAATCCATTCCTTGAACTCGCTTAAGCTGACTTCGCCGTCCTTGTTGGTATCGAATTGCTGCATGAGTGCCTGAACCTGATCTTCTGTGAGAGGAGGTTCAATCTCAAATGACATCAATGCGCTTGAGAATTCCTCATAACTGAGAGCTCCAGACTTGTCCTTGTCCAACGTGGCAAAGTACCCCTCAACTTGTCCTTGGTGTCCTTTCGACGTACCCATCTTCTCGATTAATAGAGCTCGAAGCTGGCTACCAAACGCCTCAGCTGGAGATATCTCGTGTTCATAGCAATCTTCACACACCTTTTTCCCCCTCGGTAAACTGAAGTAACATGAGGGGCAGAGAGCGTTGAAGCAACGTGATCCAGAGCACACGTAGCTCGGCCGAGAGTTCGTCTTGCTATCAACGCTGCTGACATCGGATTCTTCAGCACGTCCAGCAACTAGTACGCGTATACCACAGTCACCGCACTGTACATACGTCGACCCGCTCTTCCGCCCACCAATAAGGCGAGGAAGTGACGCCGCCTTGGATCGATCACCAAGTGTTTCTTGCTTCTTTCGCTGCAGCACGGCTAGTCTCTGGCATCGCTTCTCCTCCAGCGTTTGCATTCGATTGCTCTTGTGGAATGTCGTTGCAGACTCGGTCACTGTTCTCGCTGTTGAAGAAGCTTTGCTGGGCGTGCTGAGAGCTACGATTGCTGAAGTCAGCTGAATACTACTCGCCACAGCGTCCAGCTGATCCCTCTCAGTCGTTTCGGCAACACGATCACTCGCCCGAATTTTCATTTCGTTTTCGAGCGCTTCGTAGAACATCTCGACTGGATTCAACGGAGTTCCTTGCATCGCCGTGCGTGACTTGGCTTTCATTGATGCTGGCAGCCACCCATTTCTCTTCAAGATGGGCCGTAAACCTGCAGCAAGTACAGGGTTACGTTCGCATACGGCAAGTGCACAGGTCTTTCGTAACTTGGCTTCCACCGGCGTAAACTGAGCAGGTGGAAGACGTACAACTGTGCGCTGCGAGTCTTGGGAGCGTACGATTCGAGACTTGGATACTGGTAGGTCGCGCGCCCCTCTCAACTCGAGTAAAATCACGCCTTCGTCATGGATTTTCTCTGGTACTTCATCGTCCTCGACTTCGGGGATCTCGCATGCCATTTGGTCCTCATGAATCTCAGCTTCAAACAGGTTCAAGATACTATCAGACTCGACGCTTCCCTTGCTTGCCTCGTCTAAGCCGCTGAAGAGAACGTTGATCTTCTCATCACTCAACTCATCTGCCTTGAAGCCCATGCTCAACAACTTCTTGCGAATATCGACCTTTTTCAGCGCGCCACCCTTGGCAAACTCCATCTTGAGCTGTCGGAGCCCGATCCCTTTAGCTTTTGCCTGGGCTAAAAGTTCATCTTTTGCGTCCTCAAAGCGACGTCTACGATCGATCGCTGACATTGCTTCCAATGACACCGAACTGTCGAGTTTCTTCCCGGGACTGGAGAGAGATCTTCCCGACGCTGCAAAGCTTGCTCTTGTCTTCATGACAGTGCCGATGGTTGAAAGACTCTGACTCTGAGAGTCATCCTCACCACCTTCTTCCTCTTCCACGATTCGCTCACCGCCTTCTAAACTGAACTTGGGCTTGTTCGAATACACCGACACCCAGAAGCTTCCCACGTTTGTTTTACCTGTATCTTTGTCCTTTTCAATCAAACGATACGAGTGAGAAGCGACTCAACGTAAGCCATAGAGTCGTAGGACGCACTGTTCGCATGTACATGCTTGGAATGATACAGTATTTGCCAGGCTCCATGGTCACGTCCACCTAGCGCAAAGGCATAAGTCACAGTTCATCTTCCTTCTGATGCAGCACACCCCATATTCGAGACGTACCGAGACTGCTTGTTTGAATGTGTAGGCGGGCTGAACCACACCGTCATCGTCGGTGCCCTTGATGACGCTTCCAGGTATAATAGCCGGCGGGAGTGTCTCTGGACGAATTCCTTTCTTGAAATCGACCCGATCTTTCTCTTTGTAAAGTCGGTAGTACGTGTCATCTTTCCCCACTGGTTCCTTGATTTCACACTTGCTGCCTTTATCGTCGGACACTGGCGTTAGTGAGCACACATGGAATCCAATCGGCACAATCTTGAGATTCTCCTTTCCGCGCGGATCCTCTTGAGAGAGTGAGATGAAGAACGTGCTTCGCTCTTGTACGACAAACTCGAACCGTGGGTTGTTTATCCACGTACTCTTCGTTGTATTTCCTCCACAATTCGCTTCGTTCCAGCAGCCTTCAACTCGTCGGCCATGCCACTCATCGGGGAAGTCTAAAACATCGGTTATATCTCTGACATGAGCTTCACTCAATCCCGTATTACAACGTTGTTGTACGTACCAATGCCCGCGAAGAAATGCGTGAAATACTGCACCCATGCATCGAACGACATGAAGAATGTACCGTCGTTTGCGTTGACGTCGATGACCTCCTCTTGCGAGATCTCGTCAACCGCCGGCTCTCCTTTTCCATTGAGACTTAGAAAGAGACGCTTGCTCATATTTCCTCCCACTCGCCTTTTCAGAATCTTGAAGTATTGCTCGATCACATCTTGGTTTTGAATCCGTTCTTCACTCGAATCTGACCACGGCCCTGTCTGAATGTACACTCGAACATAAGAAAGCTGGTGGACCAAGGGAAGTAGCAGCAGGGCTCACCCATTCTCCCATTCCCCAAGGGTTTCGGAGCTTGACGAGCTTGACTTGTTCTTGCTTGACTGTCTTCACCGTAGCAGCATCCACAAGAGCATATGCGTGCTTGAAGTAGAGCCCGTTACCGGCACACGATTCAGGAGCGACGTTCTTATCAGCTGAAGTCGGCGCCGGCTGAATGGAACAGCCCATGAGTGTACCCGAAGATTTATACCGAAGTATTTTCTCCCAAAAAGGATCTCCTCTCTGTTGCTGTGGCTTGGCAGGGGCGAAAGGGTCTTCACCGAAGCCAGGGTATCCAGGCTTCATGATGACTTGCTCCGAGCACATCCCAGTGAGATCGTTCAGAGCTACATCAATGAATCCCCCGATCAGAGCTTCATAGCTGCCGTGAAGCTTCGCGTAGGCTTTTTCCAATAACGAAACCCTGTCCAACACAAACAGTTGAGGTCAGTAAGCTAGTCACACACGTACAACTGTTTGCGGACGCACCATAGCTCGTTTGGATCACGGCATCGCGCGAAGTAAGGCTTGCCTTCTTTCGTTTTCGAGAAGCCATACACAGGCAGTCGATCGTCGATCATCACGTAGTTCCAGACGAAGTTCTACGGCGGGTAATACTTCGCGTAAGCTTCAAGACGAAGGGGATCAACGCGATCCTCAGCGGCAGTGTACCTTCATGAACTTGCACACGAACAAACCTTTTGACTTGTTCTTGTCGCCTTTCCAGAATGTTTGCTCCAGTAGATCCGACCGAGTAGCCACCACACTGAGAGCACCTGAAAAACGGTGTCAGCGTTTAGTGAACTGATCAATCGCAGAAGCTTATGGACTTACTCAAGAACCAGCAATCGCCGAGGTTTCCCTGAATGACGTCACCAGAGCATACACCGTCACTAAACAGCGTTGCATTCGATGCAAAGACTCGCTCTTCAGATGCGCTCCTTCCTGACGAGTAATCGTCTCCTTCAGCATCATCAGCGTCATCATTTTCCTGCTGGTTGTCTCTGTGAATTGAAGTTAGGGACACGATTCTCAAACATCAACCGCAGATAACTGGCCATCGTGATCCCACTTACTGGTCAGTGCCGCCGTCGTCATCCGCCACGTACTCTGGTCGCTCCCAGCGCAGTTTCTCAGCTTTGAGCAGGCCGAGCACCTTCATCTGATGCTGCGAACCCCCTTTGGATGGAACGACAGTGCCCGTCTTGCACAGAGCTGATGCTCCTTGCGGATCCCCGGCCGTTGGGCCGAAAGTTGGATCCTTGAAGAGCTTTGTACTCGGATCGACAGAAGCCTTGAGCACATTCTTGACCTTTTCCTGCAGAAGCTGATCGCACAGCCGGAGACCTTTGTCGAGAGCCTTGCCCGCTAGTCCTTTGATCCGAATAGAGATCACAGTCTCTTGCTGACTGGAGACGATGCTGACTCCGAGCTTCTTCAGCTCCTCTTCAAGAGCCCGAAGATCCATGCCCAGCAACTTCGTGGAGGCTCGCGCGCGCTCTTCGCTGTACGACCTCTCACTGGATGCCTTGACTGCCTACAATACCGATTGCTGTGCAATGGGGCACCAAGGCAACACAGTCCACCTCATCACCGAGTCCGCGAAAGGTCACTTCACCACGTGATTGATTAACCAAAACGATTACCCGGAAATGGAGCGCATGAGGCCTGCTAGCACAACAAGCGCGTCCTTGGCGAATTGACGCACCGATCCAACGTCTGAACCGCTGTGGAGAACAGCGAACAGCACCCACGGCAAGACGACGATGAGCAGCATGACAAACGACGCGGAAGTGAACGCGAAGTCGGCATCATCCGGAAGAACGTGCTCTTCTGCAAAGTCGAGAGTCTCATCCATGTGAGCGTTCGCTTCAGTAACAGCACGGGTGATGCGATCTTGAACGATAAGCTCTGCGTTCGGTAAATCAAGTAGACGTTCCTTCTGCAGGTCGTCGATTTTCTCTCTCAGCTCGTATTCTTGCTTCGCGAGGGTTTCATGGCTCTCGAGATGTGCTGAGCTGATGCGGGAAAAGGATTCCGTTAGCGCTTCTCGATTGGCGTTTAGGCGCCGATGCAATGAATCGATAGTATCAGTTGCGTCACGAGATGCTTCTTCCAGACGGTCGGTCAAGTCTCCTTCCACAGTGTCAGCCTGCGAGCCATCACTGGACGGACTCGGTGGATCCACCATGTCAGGCTCGAACGAAGTCGAGTCGTCCATCGATGTTACTGGACTCTGTGGTCGCGAATCGGTTGGCTTCGCCGATGCGAGTACAAGAGTAGACGCCGTCTTCATCTTCTGGATCGGGCTTCCAAACTGTGACACAGAGCGTTAATCCTGATCATAGGCGAACAAGACAATAATATCAAAACTCACATCGAAACGTGACGGTGATGGCGGACTTTCCGTGTAGCCTTTGATCTCCATTCCAGAAATTGCTTTTACGAGGCCAGGAAAATCCTATTAGCAAGGAAATGACGTCACGTTAGTTGACAAGCTGAGTTCAGAGCAAGACAGGAGGACTTACAGTCGGAGTCGAAGCGAAAGCGAGCAGCCGAACACCCCTGAGGCCTTCAAGGTGCTTGGTCCAAATGTACAGCACACCGGTCTCTTCGTTGACCTCTACGTTCTCCACGCAGGAGTGAGGGATGTTCATGACGACAACTTCGCCCTCGTCTCGCCAGTAGAACGTCGTTGTCGTCGGTCCAACATCGATCCATTTGTTCACTCGAATGTGCGCCTACAGAACACACACACACATAACCTCAGTGATCAAATTACACGCACAGAGGCAGTGCGTATCCCTCACCAGATCCTGCTTTTTACTCGGTGAGATCCAGCAACGCGAGACCCTGAAGCTATGGCAGAGCCCTGTGCGACGGTTGATCTGGAGAATGCGCTGACGAGCGACGCGAGGATCATGCTGCGCAAACACCGTTCCTCAGCAACCTTCTTCACAGCACAGCAGTTGACTATGTTCACGTACCCACGCGATTGTCTCGCGCAGCGGCAAGAGCTCCAGCAGGTCCACATCCTCATCACTCAACGACTGGTTGCAGGCCACGACCACTGCCGCTAGTATCTCGGCGTCCTTCTTGTGGAGCTGGTGCAGAATCGCAGCCACAGCCATGAAGCACAACTGCTGCAGGGGAAAGTAGCCCGTGTGCAGAAGCGCCTCGATCATGCGAACGACGCTAGAAGTGCGCTGCCGCACAAACTCGACGACGTCCTTTCCGCGCATCTCTCGCACAAATCGCCACAGATTCGAGCAGTACTCCAGCCGCGTGCTCAGCACTTCCTCTTCGTCTGCGATGACTTCGATCAGCGTCTCCAGCGCTGCGATCGTCTGCGAGACCATGCGTCGCTTCTTGGTCGGCGGCGTCTGCAAGTTCACATCGCCGGCCACCACGTACACCGTCTCCTCTCCCCCCAAGCTCACGCGCTCCTCCTCCACACGCTTCTTCTTCTTGGTCGCAGGCACTGGTGTCATGGGCGTCTCCTGCTCCGTCGTCTCTGCACAGCCACGCGGTCAATCACGCCGCGCTTTGCATTCAAAAGTTCAAACGTTGCGGCGGCCATATCGCACCGTTGGACGTCGCCGCGGAGAAAAATTCGACCACCTCTACATCCGCCGCGTCTTCCTCTTGCTGCTGGGGCTTCCCCCAGCTCAAGCGACGCAACGCGTTCTCCATATTCGCCTCCACAGCGACCCTCAAATACCCGCTTGCTCGCCGCGCCACTAACGCGCTTTACGGAGTCCCGCGTCAAAAATGTTCAAGCGCCACCATCACTCTTGTCAGTACGGGGCAGACGGTCTTCTATCTAGAACAGTTACAGTACTATCCATCTGATTTTCAGCCAATCAAAGAGGTTTGAGGGCACAACACACGAGGAAAGCAGCCAGATCCGCTCGATGGACGGCTCCGTGCGGCATGGCGCGTCCGCGCTGGCGGCGACGGGCGCCACGGGTATGCGCAAGGAGGTGATGATGGTGCACACGCTGCAGCTGCTGGGCTTCCAGCCAAGCGACGCGCCGGCGGCATCCTCTGGTGTGGCCAGTCGCGGGCGAACGCGAGCGACCACGGACAGCAGCGCGAGCTCTTCGCCGGCGCTGCATCCCAACATGTTTGACAGGCCGAACGAGAAGCTCCTGTTCCACGTGCTGCACTTCTTGCTGCTGAAGCTGCAGCCCCAGTCGCAGCAGGTGGGGTCTGTCTGTCTGTCTGTGGGTGGTGAGGAGAAGGAGAATGGCGCGCTGACGATGGTTTGCGGAGCAGGAATTCAAGTTTTGCTGGCCGGTCATCACGCCGCACGACAAGAGCAACTTCAAGCGACTCGTCCAGGTACACAGGGTGGTATTCAGCATGCGTTTAGGCGTGGCATTGAGTTTTCTGTGCGTCTATGTATGGGCGTAGTCGGTGCTCCACGACCTGGAGAAGCAGCGCCTGTTGCCGCTTGGATCGAGTCACGCGTCCCATCTCAACGCAGGCTCTGGACCACGGTACGCACTTCGAGGGCCACAGCGCTGCTGGTGGAGGAGTTGGCTGGAAGCCCCTGACTTGCTGTCGGTTTTTATTGTAGAATTGTCGATCTGGTCTGGCGCTTGTCGACGCACGTCATGAAGATGCACCTCACACGCGACCATTCCAGCTACAGCCTGGTCGCCCCACCACCACGGGACGCAACGGATGCTCTGGATGCTATTCAACTTCTCAAGGTATGTGGTGTGCGTGGTAACGAGGAAGTAGCTTTCTCTGAGCAGGTTCTGTGGTGGTAGGCTCGCATCGCGATGAAATCTCGTCAACTACAAGAGCAGTTTGTCGCGAGATCGCAAGTGCAGGACCAGTGGATCACCACGGCGACGGCATTGTCAAGCAAGATTCAGGACACCACGGCGTTGCTGGTACGTCTCACCGACCACACATTGATGGCGTAGCACGCAGAGGTTTGATGCGTATGCTATCTGCAGCAACAAGTGTACGAGGAGCAGAGCAAGCTGGACGCGGCAGTCAGTCGAGAGGTATTTTCTCAGGCTGGTGATGGACAACGAACGACCAGAATCGAGCACACGAAGGCATCTTGGGATACCATCCATACCACGCTCACAAGTACCGGCTACCAGTCAAGCCAGCGAGTTCTGGACACAGCGCTTCAGCATCATGGGGATCAACCTGTCCTTGACGCAAACCAGCTACGGCCTCAGAGATCTTTCAGCGATCGCATTGGTACCCTCAATCTCGTAGATGTGGTGAAGAACGCTGATGCGCTCGTCCAATTGACACGTAATCGTCTCCACCAGCAAGACTCGTTGCTACAACTATCCAGTAACGATCGCAACCGCATGGCCACACTCACGCGGGAGAGTAATTCTTACGTGGTGTCGCTCACCACTACCGTCCAACAACTCCGCGAGCTACTGCTGGAGCTAAGAAAGTCAAATGAGCAAGCGTCGCGAGATCTTTGCATCGAATTGACCTCAGAAAACATGCAAGAGGACCCATCAAGTATCCCATTGCAGCTCTGCCCACCGACTCCAGTCGACAAAGTGCTCCAAGAGTCGGATCTTGTGCAATCACTGAAGAAAATCTCGATGAGCGAGCTGTCGACGCTAGCTGCCACCTCCGTGCGAAAGACCAACCGGCGTAAGTCGCTCGAGTTGCCCTATTTGCACGAAAACCGAGTCGACGACGAAGATGTCGCATCGACCAAGACAAAAGCTGTCGAAGAGTTTAGAGTATTCCGAAAGCTGCAGTTCGACTTGGATGACCACACGGAGCTTTAAGATCAAGCACCAGTCGTGGACGCATGGTATGCCGTGCCATATTTACACTATCCTACAATCCTCACAAATTGCGCATTCTGTTCGCCAGCGCTTCTTCATGCTGCTGAGTCATCGACATGATTCGTTCACTGGCCTGAGCACGCTCCTTGTTGAAGATCTGCTCCATCCTGGAGCGTTCTTCTGCACTTCCCACTTGCTGAAGGAGATATTCACGTTGCTCCTCAGCGTGATGCTCTTGCTGCAGCACTTGCAGCAGCTCCTCATTCTGCTTTCGCCGAAGCTCGTCCAACTCAGCCTCAAAAGCGCCCATTTCACCATCATCTTCGGGCTCGTCATCGTTTGTGATGCCCATCATCGAGTCGTTCAAGTCGTCATCACACCCAGACGCTGATCGACTCGTTCGAGGTCGAGCCGACCTTGGCGACCCTGTTCGCCACGTGGTTGTTCTAGAGGAAGACCGAGCACTAGCACTGGCCGGTCGTTTGGGCATCGGTGGCCGTGAATTCGACCTATGATCCTTTGTGTCGAATGTCTCCCGCAGTTGCTTGTCCGAAGGCTCTCGATGGAGAGAGCGCGTCTCCAGAGCTATTGCAGATTGAGGACGAGTCATCACGAGACTTTCTTGCAAGTGCTTGGGTAGCTCGTATTTCTTCGTGATCTTCATCTTCTGAAAACTTTCAAGGAGCTCTTGCTTTTGCCGTGCGGCCGCCATCTTGATTTGCTGGCGGCGTCGAATCAGCTGCTCGCGCTGCTCTTTGATTGTCCGCGCACGCTCGTTGTCACTCTCTATTCGTGACAACAGCAAGTTCACACGATAGTTGTCCTGCTTCTGCTTGCGAGTGAGTGCCGTCTGGATCTCTTCTTCGCGCAGCTTCGCCTCGTGAAGCTTTGATCGTACTAACTGCTTCTTCTGGTCGTGGACCATCTTCGCAATCGCACTCTTCCTCTCGGCCTTGGTCAACGTCGAGAGTTTTCGCTGCTGGAGCTGCTGCTCCATGCGGAGATACACACGCCGACGTTCTTCCTCTTGGCGTCGCTCCTCTCGCTTTTGTTCTTCTCGCATCATTTGCTTCTCGAGCTCTTGTTGTTTCAATCGGTTTGCCACCTCGCGCTCCTGCTCTAGCAGCCGCTCACGTCGTTGCTGTTCGATTTGCTGCAGTTGCTGCTGTACCGAGTCGATCAGCTCCTTCTTCTTCGCTCCTTGCAGACGGATATCCTCTTCCTTCCGTCGGCGTTCTTCCTCAAAGCGCTTGCGACGTTCCTCACTCTCCTGCTGCTTGCGTAGCTGTTCTTCAAGCTGAATCTGCCGCATGAGATCTCGATCTTGGAGCACGCTAGTGATCCGCATCTTGTTTTTCTGCTGCTTTTCCGTCACTTCAAGAGCCTTCTGGCGCTTCTTAAACTCAAGCATTTGGCGTCGGCGATCTTCTCGACGTGCCATTTCGCGCGCCTTTTGCTCCGCTTCGCGTTGCTGCTGGATTTGATATAGTTCGTTTTGGAGCCGTTGCTCCTCCTGCTTACGGAGCCGCTCCTTCTCGTACTGCTTCTGCTCACGCCTTCGTCGCTCCTTCTCACGCTCTTCCTGCTCCGCCTTCGCCATCATCTCCTGCTGCCGTGCTTGGGCCAGTTCACGCGCGCGCTCGGTCTCAATTCGCATCTGCTCAGCTTTTTCAAGCTCCTTACGCCGTCTCAGTTCGTCAGCCTCGCGTTGCCGACGTAGCTTGTCGCGGGTGAGCATCTCTTGCTGGCGCCTATGCTCTTCCTCTTTACGCTCTCGCTCCTGATGAATCTCGGCCATCTTCATCTCAAACGACAGGAGCTGCTGCATCTCCTGAGCTTGGCGAAGGCGCATCCTTTCTAGTTCCTTCTTCTCTCGCTCCAGCACGGTGAACTCACGCTGGTCACTCCGGTAGACTGAGTCATTGTGCTTGCCAATGGACAGCTTAGCAGACATTGGGGAGTGGCAGAATGTTCGCGTCTGTAACGACATGCCACCATGGACGCCGTGAAGCTCGGCGTCAATGAGCTCTTCGCGTTGAGCACGAACACGAGACAATTGGTTCTGACGATTCTTCTCATACCGAGCTGCCCGCTTGGCGATCAACGCTGGCTCTTCACCTTGAGCAGCGTGGGCGATGAAGTACTCGAGGGATCGTTTAATCAGTTCCTCAGGTTCCACACCCAGCATACTGCACGCCTCCAGCGACCGCGGGCTTGTGAGAATGGGCTTCTTTGCGTTTTCCTCATTAAAGTTGTCCAAGCTGATTAGCTCCAGGTCGTCCATATCATTCTCGTCATCACCACCGTGCTTGCCGGGGCTACTGGAGTTGCTTCCATTACCGTCACCGCTTCGGCGCGGCAGCTTCATGACCCCGACACCTTGGCTTCGTTGCTTCCGATTTTCCAACCGGTACAACGTTTGGTGTCTCCTTCGAACCCACTCTCCTCCAAGGCCGCCAGGCACAAGACCATGGCACGTTTGAAGCAGAGATCAGGCCGCGGCGCACAGATCCCGGGATCGGCTATTTATTCATCTTTACCATCACTATCCGCACTTGTCTGACCCTGGTAGAATTCCCACGAGCCTCAGCGTGATGTGTAGCTTGAGCATTTGTGTCATTGAGTCGAACGTCACGCTGCTGACTACGGAGACCGAGAATAGCCGAGTGTAGCCATCTGAGCTGAAGGTCTCCTGCCACCGTCGACGAGTTGGGGTACGTTTGCAACCACCACCCACGACCTTTCATGTGCATTCACCTTCAACTCAGCAGCCAGCAACATCGTGGCTCGCGTGGCTCACGGTCTCCCTCTCTGACACGGACTCAGAACTCCAGTGAGAATGAGCGGCTCGTACCGAGGTGAGAGTGGCGAGTACAGCGGTGGCGGCGGTGGTATGATGACGATGGACGGTGGTGTCCACGTACCTGTTGCTGGAGGCGACGAGATCGACCCGAGTCTCGGTGCGTGTGTAGTGAGCCTGTCATCATGAGCCAGAGTGATCACACTAACGCGTCTCGATTGTCTGGCAGTTGGTGGGTTTCGAGTGGTGTATGACCGTGAGACGCCGTTCGAGCTGCGCATCCAGGTAAGACTGCTGCGTTATTGACCATTCACCACGGAAACGAGCGACATCAACAAGTGAATACTAAACTTTCGTGTCGACAGGATTCCGATCACACACCACAACAGGTTGGTACGCTCGAAGCTATCAAGGTGAAGATCCTCGTACACGTAAGCAGCCACGCGTGCCCGAAAATCGAAGCGATACTGATGAGTTGCTCTGCACACTAGGGAGACGACGGAGACATTCAGGCGGTGAAAGTTGAGCTGTCAACCGAGAGCGATCTCTTCTTCCTCTACACGCACTCGTGCGACTTCGAGACGTTCCAGATGATGCAGGACCAGCAGAAGCTCATGATCGACTTCGCCGACTACGCGAACGTGCTCATCCGCATGCTCAACAATTGCATCAAAGAGCCACACAACCACTTGGCAGTGTACCTCATGCAGGCCGACGGCCGCGCACGGCTCGATTTCATCCAGAACATGGAGTACAAATTCGTCGAGCTGCTCTCAGTCGATTTCATGCGAACGCCCGAGGAGATCATTCGACAGCACATCTCGTTCCGATACAACTCGATGAAGATGCGTCTTCAAGTGCTGCAGACGCGTCTCCACGTACGTAACGAACCGTTCTGGAGGTATTGATACCCTAAAGCTTTTAAGCCGACAGTACTCGGTTTCCACTTGAAACAGGAGGTAAACAGTATCGTCAAGACCAAGAACCCGTCGCTGCTACTGCAGGTTTGTGCTCTGACCTTGAAGACCATCGGGGGCAGTTGATGTTAAGCTCGTTTTCTCTTTTGCTTGGAGGGAATAGCTTCAAAAGTCCGGGCCGGTGGCACACACAACCAAGAGTGGCCGCTATCTCAGCCACTAGTGCAGCAAGCTGATCGATCTTCACATCTTAAGGCAAATATAGTGCTGATTGCAGATCATTCACAAAGTTTGCAGGCCTCAGGTGCTCTCGACAGGTCTGAGGTATTCACTCAAGCTTCTCTTCGTCGCTTCAAAGGCGGTTCGGCGCCGCTCCCAACTAGCTGCTTGCTTTCAGTCTTGATCTTGAAATCCTTGTTGTCTATAGCACCACCGGCCTTGCCATTCGCATTAGCACTGGCACCTTGCTTGGCAGCTTGTTCGCGACGGATCTTCTTCGTCTGATACTCGTGCGATGGCGGGAGGTTCGCGATTGGTGGCATCGATTCCGGGTCGGCAGGAGCAAACGGTCGGGACTGGAAATACAGCGACTTGAGGCTGCTGGCAGCGGTCAGACGTCGCTCTGGATCGAGTTCCAGCAGCGACTCAATCAGCTCAACGGCTCCTTTTGGTGGGATGATCTTCCGTGCGCTCATTTCGCGGTTCAGGTACTCGCGGAGTCTTCGATCCTTGCGCTTGTCTGGCACGAACTTGTTGGTCATGGGCAAGAACGTAAGGTCAGAAGGTTAAGGAAATCAACGTCAATCGTGTCCAGAGGTCCGCAGAGATGTCCAAGCAAGGCGTGGAAAAGGATATTTGTAGTCTGGCCACGAGTCGACGGTCGGTGTGCCGCACAGGTCGAAGATCTTGTTGATCTGCTCGAGCTCGGTCTTGCCCTGAAACAGTGGGTGGCCAATGAACAGCTCCGCCATGACGCAGCCGATACTCCACATATCGATGCTCGCATCGTAGCTGGTCGCGCCAAGAAGGAGCTCAGGCGGACGGTACCACAGCGTCACGACTTTGTTCGTGAAGAGCTGGTCACCTCGGATCGAACGCGCAAGACCGAAATCAGCCACCTTGAGCAGGAAATTCTTGGTCAGCAGCAGGTTCGAGCACTTGATATCCCTACTCAAGCCGTCTTGTTAGCCACCATCGCTTAGCATGCACGATACAATGCATGGAGCGTACGCACCGGTGGATAATGTCGAGCGAGTGCATGTGGTGCATGACCTCCAGGAGCTGGCGCATGATGCTCTTGATCTCCACGTCTTTGAACGCGTACTGGCGGTCGATCAGACCCGTGAGGTCGTGCTCCACGTACTCTAGCACGAGGTAGATCGAGCCCTGGCAGTATTCGAGCGAGTCTTCCTTGTCCTTGTCCGTGAATTCAGCTGCTCACATCGTGCCACCACACCGTGAAAACCTCCACTCTGCTCGCCCAGTCAAGCCACGGACACATTCACACACGTACAATCATCATCGTCGTTCTCCGTGGACACGACGACCTCCTTGAGCTCCACGAGGTTGCGGTGGTTCAGACACTTGAGCACCTTGATCTCTCGGATCGTCGTCACGGGCAGCTACAGCCACGACATCAGATCAGTCGTCTGCGGAGACCCCAGAGACACCACGCGTGAGCCACGACAACGCACGCCTTGCACTTCGTTGAGACTGCGGATCTTCTTGATCGCCACGACCTCGCCCGTCTCCTTGTTCTTGGCCATGTACACTTGGCTGAAGAGAGAGAGAGAGACGTCAGTTGCGGCCGCTTTTGGACCGCAATTTCAACGCAATGCGAAGCGAAATCGCGTGCATTTGCTGCGTGGAGGTGTGTCGTACCCATAGGTTCCTGCGCCGATGCACTCGAGCTTCTCGTACGCGTCGACGCCGCGCGTCCCCCACTGGTGCTTGGGCAGATGCAAGCTCATGGTGGCGCTTTGCAGTGTGCGCGTTGGTTGCCTGGACTCCCACCAAGGGTTCCAATTAGGTTAACGTTTGGATTACTGTATACTCTCGGTGAAGTGCGATTTGGCGATTCCACTAAGTACGATTATGAGCTTGATCGACGTCAGGCAGATCACCACGGACCTGACGAAGCTCAGCACACCGGGGCAAGATGAGCTTCTTGCGTCGCGCGTTGGTGTCGGTGGAGGCGGCCATCTTGAGCTCAAAGCAGTGTACGTGACGATGATATAACTGCTTGCACAGGCTGAAGAACGATTGTTGCAGTTTCTATTTGACGTGAGTGCGGCTGACGATGGATTCCGTGTAGCTGTTGGTATGAAGCTCAATCTGCCGGCCGAGAAAGATCTCTTCCTCTTCAACAGCCGAGGCGCTGCATCGGAGTGGATCCTGTCCACAGATCGATCCATTGGAGGTGCGGCTCATGGTGGCTTGCTGCATACGATTGCGCTGGATACTGATCGAGAAATGCGGCAGGTTTGTCGGAGGCGCGATGGGGATTTTACGATCCTGAGGCGAAGCCTGAAGAGCAGAGCGAGGAGAAGGCGCGGCACGCAATCACAGTGAAGGAAGAAGATGGAGTGCCTTCGGCCGTCTTCAGTGGACGGTTAAGCTTGGCGTGCCAGCCGACAGAAGCCGGCATTGTGCGTAGCGGATACTGCGCCGTGCGTGGCACGCTTCCCCGCGACCTGCTGCTACATGGCTACGAAGGCATCACCATGCGCATCAAGACCGATGGACGCGAGTACGATACCCTCTCTATGGCTTTGTCTGCTCGAGACAGGACTCTTGCTCATCGTGTTGCCGTTGTAGATACCGAATGAACGCACAAATGGACGGATGGAATCCACTCAACTTGTACATGGTAAGACGTCTCAACGCCATGTATGCATGGAATTACGTTGGATCCTAACACTAGTGCTGCTTGCAGGGTTTCATTCGCACGCCCCCCAACGAATGGGTCGACGTCGAGTTGCCCTTCCGTGACTTCATGCTGACAGCAAAGGGCTACTACAAATTCAACGACTCGACTCCACTGGACCCAGCCAACCTCCGCAGCGTACGTTCCAGCGATCGATGTTACGAGCCATGGACTCCACCTAATGCTTTTGAACACTTGTTTGCAGATCGGCATTGCTATTGCGGACCAGAAGGAAGGCGATTTCGAGTTCCGAATCCAGTGGATCAAGGCGATCGCCAAGGTGGATTCAAGAGAAGTGCGAGACGAAGACCTGCCTGACTTGTTCGTTAACTCCGCTGTTGTCTGGTGTCGACTCGTTGCTGACGGATTGCTCTCTTGGATTGCTGAAGGGACAAGAAGCAGAAGCGCCATGCCAGCTACACGAAGCCCAAGGACATCGCGATTTGATCCGGTCGTCCAAATCATTGAGAATACAGCGTCAGATCTTCAATGCAAACTTGATGTCACATGAACTCTACTTGTATTACTGTACTGCAGTGGCTATTTACACTTCGTCCTCACGCAGCAGCATGTTCGGGATGCCGTCCAAGACAGGAAACTCGCGGCCCGACTCGGGACACACGAGGTTGCCCTTCTTCACGTGCACGTCCATGAGCGCGTGGTGCACTTTCCGCAGGAGCGCTTCATCGTTCGCGTGCTGTTCCGCGCTGTACACCTCTGGCAATCCTTCCGCGACGTTCAGCGCCTTGGCGCCAGCGAGAAACGCCGCCCAGTCGATCTTCGTGAGCATCTTGCGGATGAATTCGGCGTTGAACTCCGACTCGACTACCTGCACTTCCGTCGCTTCGATGCGCAGCGGGAAGCCGTTCTCGACGCCCTTCTTGTTGCACACGAGCATGTTGTGGGTGATGAGACGCATGGCTGGAGCTTGGTGTCGGCACACACGTACGGACGGGGAGTACCGCGGTGGGAAAGTGCTCTTTTGCTTGGAGCTGCTCGTTTGGTTGGCTGCATGAGATTTCGCCATTGACCTCATTTGGTGTGCACCACATTATTCAAGCGATACGTTTTTAGTGTGGCACATGTGTAAATGGGTTGAATCCGAATGAATCTGCGAAGAGCTCCGAAGGAAAATGGATAGCTACGCTGTGTGAAGTCAAATGGAGATGGAGATGCATGCAGTATGGAGTACAGATACTATTCACGAGATAAATTATATGGAACCGTTGTGCTTCTGCCGCTTATATGTCTGGCGGTGGGCCACGCGACGGAGAAGCTCATTCACGCTAGCGACAGCACGTAGTACACGACCATGAGGAACATCAAGCACATCATTCCACCGACGATTGCAAACACCATGCGGCGTTGATTGCGCTGCTCCATTTCCTCCAAGTGCTCTTTGTAGAATGGCAGTGGCCCGATCTCCAGGTCAGGCCGAACTTTGTAGAGTTCTTCCTTTTCTTCGTAGGTGAGGCGCCTGAGCAGAAACAAAGATCGGTTAGCGATCTAAAACGCCCACAACAATACCAATGGCCTTGGAGACTCACCTGGGTGTCTCACTTGAGGCTGATAGACGATTATCATCTGTGGAACGCCTCTGTAGCTCTTCGTGGTGGAGCACGAACTCAACAGATGCGCTCTTCCGCAGTGGTTTATCGACAAGCGCTTTGCTGGAGCTGACGCGTAGGATGGAGTGCCGCCGCCTCTGCTCCTTAGGTGGTGCTGTGGATCCATTCACGACGTAGAACGCTGCTGTCGGTGCTGCATTGGCAGTCATGGACTGGGCCCTCGCCAGCAATCTCGTGAAAGTTTGCGTCTGTTTGTGGTCGACGATCGCATGCAGAATCTTCATCGCAGAGGCTCCTTCAGCGGGACTGCTACTGTTGCTCACGGTATTCTCATCGCTCGCGTAAACTACCTCGTGCCTTGTGTCCGTCGTAGCGGTGCTCTCATAAGAGTACGGATACACGCGATCTCGATGGTCGTTTTGAGAAGATGTGCTGGACGAAGTCGGCGACGGGGAGTTCATCAATGGGGGCACCGCTGGCAACAAATGCGACCGCTCATCGTTCGCGCTCTTGCGAGCAGCTGAAAAAGCTCGCGTTGGTGGCTGCGCCATCTCACGTTGCGCTTGAAGGCGAGGACTACTGCCATCAGTGATCGCCACGAGCGGCGGCCGCTTTGGCGCGTGCGTCCGTGCCTGAGTCAAGGCCATGAGCTGCTGCTTGGACGGCGAATCTGAAGCTCTGACAACTGAATCCGACGCGTCGCGACGCAGCTGCTGGCGTTCCATCCGCGCTCCGCTCAGCTTCACGTGTCCGACGCGAAGAACAGTCCCCTTTCCATCACGCACTCACTCGGCATCTCAGTACCGGTACGATGCGAGCAGCTCCATTCGCCACCCGACGTTTTGGGCGAGCCAACGAAATGGCAGCGATCGTCGCGGATTCCACCCCTCATTCAGCAACTAACTACCGATCCAACTGACCCTTTCTGGGACATTTGAAGGCAACACAGGAAAAGTTGGCGGATCTTCAAGTAGCAACTGTCGTCAACAAAAAACTGAAGCGGACAGCGGACGATTAGGGCTGGCGGATCCACTCGCGTTCGAACAAAATGTCCACGTGTACTGATATAACGTGATTAGGGAAGTTCGTAACGGACAGGACGTGTTTGTTAGGTAGACATCCTGCCACTGGTTGGTTCGGCATCGCTTCGTGCACCAGCAGCTCCATAAGTTGGCATTGATTAGCGAGGACATAGCGACGATGGACCAGTTCGATGACACGACCTCCAAGGGCAACGCCCTGCTCGACGAAGGCGTAAAGAAGAGCAAGAACCACCGCAAGGACAAGCCATGGGACACGGACGACATCGACCACTGGAAGATCGACGAGTGGCAGGATGAGTACGAGGACGAAAAGAACCCGGGCAAGAAGCTGGCCATGCCGTCGCTGCTCGAGGAGAGCTCGTTTGCGACGCTGTTCCCAAAGTACCGTGAGAAGTACCTGCGAGAGGTGTGGCCGATCGTGACCAAGACGCTGGATGCGCACAAGATCGCGTGTGAGCTCAACTTGGTGGAGGGCAGTATGACGGTGCGCACGACGCGCAAGACCACCGACCCGTACATCGTGCTCAAGGCGCGCGATCTGATCAAGCTGCTGGCGCGTAGTATTCCAGTGAACCAGGCCGTGAAGATCATGCAGGACGACATGCAGTGCGATATCATCAAGATCGGCGGTCTCGTGCGCAACAAGGAGCGATTTGTGAAGCGACGACAGCGGCTTGTTGGCCCGGACGGAGCCACGCTCAAGGCGATTGAGCTGCTCACGAACTGCTATGTGCTGGTGCAGGGTAACACGGTGTCGGCCATGGGCTCGTACCAGGGCCTGCGAAATGTGCGCAAGATCGTTGAGGACTGTTTTGCGAACATTCACCCGATCTACAACGTCAAGCGCCTGATGATCAAGCGCGAGCTCGCGAAGGATCCAAATCTTTCGGGCGAGAACTGGGAGCGTTTCTTGCCACAGTTTAAGAAGAAGAACATCCAGACGAAGAAGCCAAAGCAGGTCCGCGAGAAGCGCGAATACACGCCGTTCCCACCAGCGCAGACGCCAAGCAAGATCGACAAGGAGATTGAGAGCGGTGAGTTCTTCATGAAGGAGCACGAGCGCAAGGCACTGAAGAACCAGAAGAAGGCCGAGCAGCGCACCGAGGAGACACAGAAGAAGAAGGCTGCAAACCAGGCACAGTTCATCGCACCCAGCGAGAAGGAGACGTCCAAGAAGCGCAAGGCCGAGGCCGCTCAGGGCAAGAAGGGTGCCTCTGTCCAGGAGCTCAAGGAGAAGTTCTTGAGCCAGAAGGTGCGTTCCTCTTCCATTTCTTGTCCAACTGTACTAGTAGCCGACTCATTCTGACTGTTCAATGTGCCCTAACAGACCGAGAAGAAGACCAGCAATGGTGCTGCCTCTGTGGACGACTATCTTGCCGTTCCAAAGGCCAAGAAGCAGAAGAAGTCCGACTAGAGAATGCCGTAAGATACTGTAAACCCCTTCATTCATTTCCTGACCTTCTTTCCTGTGTGTCTGTTGCCTTTCTCACCAAGTCCTCCGACACACTGCTTTGTGTGATTTGGGACGGTTCGCTTTTTCTAAAAAGCGGAATGGCTCTAGTGAACCGCGGTTCACTCTGAGGTGAACCGTATCTTCTGGCGTGTCATTTCATTGGAAACCTTCCACACTACTGCACCGGGCGTGGCCTTTCATGATCCAAGCGCAACTTCCAGTAGGATGCACGCCCGCCGTCGCAGCAGCGATGCCCGCACTTCAACGTCGCAGTCTGCAACGCCGGACGCGATGAGCTGCCACGCGACCGGATCCAACACAATGGCCGACACAATGGATACCTGCGAGCTCGAGTTTGTGGATCTCGTGGGGGTCATGGACGCCATGGAGCCGTCCCAAGAGCTCCGTGAAAACCGAGACACGAACGGCAACACTCCAATGGACATCACGGAACACCACGGCCGAGGTGACGCGAGCATTGTGGTCGCATTGTTCTGTGACGGGTTCGTGTGTCGCCACTGGACGAGCAAGAGCGGCTGGATCGAGGGATTCGCGCAGTCGTACGACGCCACATCGAGGTGCGAAACGACATATACACATACACGACAGTTGATCCATTTTTGGCCTGTATCTTTTAGGAGATTCGCTCATCGATATGACGGGTGTGTGGTGATTTGTATCGTGAGTGTAGCTACTTCCTCGAGTGTCTTGAGAAGGAGAGTCTGCCGGACGGGCTGCAAGAGCTGGTGCGTTTGCCGATTCGATGCAAACGGCTTGGAGAGAGTATGTGGCCTTTCTAATAAACGCTAACTATGGTCCGTGGCAGTTGGAACATAACGACGGGAAACGGGAGCTGCTGGCTGAGGTGTGGGATCTGCGATGCCACCCGACGGCGTTGTGTCCGCTCACGTCGGCTGATCTCCCAAGAGAAGCCCCTCGGCACCTCGATGGGGCGAGCGTCCAGGTTCGGCACCTTGTACTCCGAACACGCGAGCAACTCGTGGACACCGAGCCACCGACCAATACCAAACAACAGCAGACTCAGACTCAGGCAGAGAGAAGCAGCCTCCACCCTGCCAGCGACCAGTTCCCGCAGCTGAGCAACGCAGACTTGGAAGCTCTCACGAATGACGAGCTCGCAAGCCTGGCTCTGGGGCCGGAGACAGATCTTCTTCAGGTGGAGGCCGACCTAGTTCTACTCGATCAAGTAGACGAGGCCGATAGCAGTTTCGAGTTGACATCTGCGAATGCCGTCTCGCCTTCCATCCAGAATGACTGCAGTCAAGCCAATATGTTGATGGGCGATGAGCCACTGTATGAATATGGACACCACTTCGACCAGTTGACCACAGTGAAGACGAGCGAGAACACTGAGGTAGGAGCCCCGGTGTCCTTCATCACATCTCCCACACCGTTCATATCACCGAGCGACACAAAGGCCCGAGCATCGCGATCACAGCGCAAAGGTATGTAGCACTGATTGCATTGTCACGTGTCCACCACCCGATTTACCATCGACTTCTGTATCTTCCCTCTCTTCAGGGAGTTCTCATAAAGGTAGTTTCAGCTCCACCGACTGGCTGCACGAAGCCTCGACGCATGAGCATGTCGATGAGGCTGAATGGACAATGAGCGAACCGACGATGAGATCAGTGGTGGTATGTGTGTTTGGCATCTCGTCAGTCGCTTCTGGTTGAGTGGACGACTGAGGCGCCTCTGTATTGATGTAGAACTACGAGCATGCTCACACGACAGTCAAGAGCGAGCCAGTGAGCGTAGACCCCCACGCGACCATCACCAAGGAGACAACCGCGAAGAAACCAGAAACGCGGGGGCTCTCGATACGCGAGATCGAGGAAAGCTTCCTCAGCGGAGCTGCTGCGATGCCCATCAAGCTCAATCTGTCGCCCGACAACTTTGACTCCTCCGGCGAGTTGAACACAAAGCCTAAGAAGCCCAAGAAGAAGTCGAAAAAGCACGTAAAGCCAGCCATCAATAGCGACGTGCCACTGCCCGCGACGCATTTGTTTCTCACCCGAATACACGGCAAACGGAGCCGGCACTACACGATAGACCAGATCGATTCCACATCGCCCCCGTGGATGATGGCACGGCACATGGGCAGCTTCTTCCACGCAGCTTACCTATTCGAAAGACGCCACGCCCAGTTTCTTCAGGTAGATTGCCATTTGCAAGGGAAGTTCGCTGGTTTTCACTGATCAGGTGTACTTCGCTGTAGGTCAATGTTGAACGGATCATGACGGCCAACCACATGCCTGCAGAGCCCGCGAAGGTAAGAGCTCTGGGCTGATGAGCGCTGATACTGTTGCTGATGGTTTCTTAACTATAGCTTGCAGCGGGCAGTATGAGTTACATAGCAATGCAACTCAAGCCCATGGCACGCCCAGACCAGGTGATTGCGGCCGCTCACATCAAGAAGCCCACCGAGGTTCCCATCTCACCTAAGGGCACCAGACACTTCAGCCCACGGCCAACCAACGCCAAGGTGTTAGGGTTGCGGTCGCCTACTGCGGTGAGTGCAAGCTCGCCGCGTGATCGACGACACTGCATTCGGTCTCCAGCGTCTCCGTGTTCACCACAGTTGCCACTGTCTCCGGTAGCGACGTACTTCAGCTTCAAGGGAAGCAAAGCGTCTTCACGACCACCATCGTCGGCTCTGCGATCCCCTTCAAACCGAACGCTCGACAACAACTGAACTAGTATGACTCCAAGACACAACAGCGAGGCTGAATGCTCATCAGCATTGTATATTTGCCATCCACGCCACGCACGCGGCCAGGCCTTCACTGGTTCTCCTTGGAGATGTGGGCGTACAGTCCATCACATGCGTCCTCCAGTAGATCCAGCACGTGGTCGAAACCCCCTTCGTACCACGGGTCGGGCACTCGCGTTGCGGTCGTGAACTTCGTGCAGTACGCGCACATCATCGTCGTCTGCACGCATCCACACACACACATCCACAATCGTCAGTACCATACATACCACAGCTACACTACCACACCACTCTGAAACTCATACACTAGCCATACACATTGTTACAATACACACAGCCACTCCCTCCCATACATATACAGTCAATGTCCCGTGCGTACCTTTTGCTTCGCGAGCTCCCGCAGTGGCTTCCCGCCCCAGTACTCGGCAGCCTCCAGCACTGCGGTGCGGTTCTTGTCCTCCATGCAGATGATGTGGTCAAACTCCTGGATATCCTCCGCCGTGAGCGTGCGCGCGCGTGACGTGAGCTTGTAGCCGCGCTTCTTGGCCTCCTTCGTCATGCGCGCATCCGAGGCTTCGCCCGTGTGGTACGACCAACCTCCCTCTTTGTACCAGCCTCCAGCGCCGCCGCCCGTGCCGCAGGACTCGATGCGGAATGCAGACGCACCAGCTCCAGCCTCCCTCTCCACGATGGCTTTGAACACGCCTTCACCCGCAGGGCTGCGGCAGATATTGCCCAGACACACGAACAACACGCTCGCCATTCTCTCCTCGACGTCCTTTCTTTCAGTGCCGCTAAACGTGAGGCATTCGAATCGAAGCTTTTCAAGCCACTAAGTACGCGCGTACTTAGGAAGAGCTACACAGCGAGCAGCTCATTTGTCCCCAGATGCAAATATGACGCCCGAGCTGCGCACGACATGGGCGATTGCCGCTGAGAGTAAGGCGCAGACGCTCGTGCGAGTGGACCAGAAGCCCCTCGGGTCCGATGCAACGACCGTCGCGGTGGAGCTCGCGCTGAATGGGCTGCCGTGGCGTCTCGAGAAGAGCGGTGAGGAGGACGCCACGCGGTCGTGTGAGCTCGAGCTGTCCTTCGAGACGCAGCCGCTGCAGTGCGAGATGTTGCGACTGCAGCTTGCGAGCTCCGCGCGCCACATCGAGCTACACGTGGAGGGCGTTCGACGCAGTTTGCTGGGTGAAGACGAGACGAGCGACGTGTATTTCGGCACTTTCCGAGGCAAGAAGGCGGTCGGTGGAGCTGTTCCACTGGGTGCGACGCAGTATTTCGACGTCACGGAAGAGTTCAGGCAGACAACACGCGACCACGACGTGCTCAAGCGCATCCACAAGCTACGCATCAAGTTTGTGTCGCTCACAGGCGACAAGAATGCACTCGAATTGACAAAGTTTCAGTGTCTGTACATCGCGAAAGCTGCTCCGCAACCAGCGCCAGCGTCTGGTCCGAGTGCCTCGTCCACTGCAAGGTACGATCTCATGGAGCAAGTCGTAGTATTAGTAGTGACCACTAACGTGGTGCATCTTGTGGTGGTTACGTGTAGTGTAATGCCCTCGACGTCGGATGTGATGGGAATGATGGCGGGCCTCTCAGTCGCAGGACAGGGTTTGAACCCGCAAGTGCTGCTGCAAATGGTGCAGCAAATGCTGGAGCGTGAAGTGGAAGCCAAGATCACGCGTGCGCTTGATGCAAAGCTGTCAGTGCTGTCGCAAAGGCTGTCGTTCTCCGAGCAAATGCTGAGCAAAAGACCTCGGCCAAGGACGCGCTGCTCGAAGGCAAACTCAATACGCTGCAACAGCAAGTCACGGAGCTGCGAAGCCAAGTGGGGAAGCAGCCAGAAGTAAAGCTACCACATTCAGCTCCTGAACAGTCAGAAACAGAGCTGCAACACGAAGACACGAAGCAACTAGAGAGTGAAACACAGACTGAACAATAGAGAATTGACAGCATGTTATCACGTGTTCGGACTCTGCTGCCGTGACGAGGCGGTAGAAGAGGAGCTTCGTCTTCGAATTGGATCTTGAGAGAGCGACTGCAACCACCGCATGCACAATACGCTCCTGTATCGAGGCGTCTCGAACAAGTCATTATAGAGCTCAAAGGACGAGGCCGTGGGGAAAATGCGCTTGAAGTGACCACGTCGCGCGTGCTCTTCTTCCAGCTCCTTGACGATCTTCATGTCGCTCTCATCCATATCAAGTGCCATGGATTTGGTTTTCACAAGATCTTGGACCGATTTCTTGGCCTTCTCAACTGCCGTGACTGACTTCTTGCGTGCGTTCATCCCAAGCAGGCGGTCTTTCTTGTCGCGCTCGCTTTGCTCGACTGCATCCGCTGTGTCTTGGAATGGCACACCAATCAGCTGGAATACATCGCTCACGAGCATGGTTTTGATGCGCTTGTCCATCGGGGAGGAACTACTCAATGACGGGAAGACGTTCACTTCCAGCAACCATGGCTTGAGCTCGTCCCCTTCCAGTAGAATGTCAAAGCCGTACAGTTCAAAACCGTTGCTGCCATACGGACTGTTTGTCGACGGCGTCATCATCAAGATTTTACTCTCGACAGCGATGAACGTCTTGATAATGAGGTCCTCGAGAGACTGGTGGAACCCTTCGAGCTCCTTTGCCTTGCCGTGGTCTTCGATGTACTTGTAGAAGGTCTTGAGACTCCACTTGCTACTAGCGAAGGAGTCTTCTTCATCCGAGTCGTCTTGGTTTGCCTGGAACGCAGCTTCGTTTTTCTTGTTGACGCTGTAGTTTGTGAGGTGACCGTACTGGTTCTTCAGACCTGCTTTGCTCGTCGAGTACTTCTCGGTACAAAATCGCACGAGCCCATCATCGTAGAGATACACGCGAAGTGGATCGTACGACGTCACAAGCACGTAAATACGCAAGTCGAACTTGAGATCATTGATCAAGAACGGGTTCGCCACGTAGCGCTGTACGTGAGAGAGTGTAACGTGAGATGTCGACGTCATGGGAAACGCAAACTTGCGACGCGGAAACCCATCGTACCTGAGCCACGTACGATTTTTTCTTGGTGAGTTTTGGAGAAGGCGTCGTTGAAGCTGTGACGATCTTGATACCACGACCACATGAGAGGTTGGGTGGCTTGAGTATCCACAGCACGTGCGGGCTCGCACTGTATTGGGCGAGAAACTGTTGCTTGTCGTACTCATTTCCGGTGAGAAATGTCTCTGGGATGATGCCTCGGTACGCTGCCGCATGCTTCTTTCGCAGTCGGAGGATATTAGCACACAATCGATCTTTCCGGCCGAGCTCGAAGCTGCCTGGGAAGTGGTTCACTTTCTGGTGGGGAAGCAGCGCCGCGTACTCGGCCGATTTCAGGTGGTGGCCCCAGAATATATTCCAATTAGGATTGCTGGAGGACGTGATCTTGGTCATATTGGCTGTCTTGAACACTTGACGCATAGCGTTGTACATGTATCGCTTGATGAACGAGTAGCCGATGCGAACACCCGCCGCTTTAGCAGAGATTGTACGGACTATCAACGTCAGAGACCACGTGAGCTACACAGATGACCAGCACGAGTAGCGTAACAACGTGTATGTGGACTCACCTTCATAGCCTGGAGGGCACTCACGTTCGAGCTGCACGGACGATGGGTATGGGAAGAAGAGCACAGGTCGAGAGGAAGTGTCCAGCTTGGAGTACAGAACAAAGAAGACTCGTGGGGCAAGGACCTCTGCATCGCTCGGATCACCGTTGGCCTCGGTAATCGCGCTCACTGCTTCCTCGGGTTTGCTAGACGATGTCATGCCCCTGAGAGCTTACTTTCTTTGCCCCATCCTAGCATACGAAGCAGGATGGACATCCGACAATAGCTGTTCGTCATTCCATGAGCTGCAGTTGTGATTCGCGAAAAGTAGATGCCAACCGCTGTACCATTGGGTGCAATTGGAGCATACGCTCTTCGATTGGTGAAAATAGAGACAAGAACTTCAACGTGGCAGATTTGAAAGTCTAGTGCTGCTAAATAAAGGAGGCCTTGCTGGTGCGCCTGCTGCTAGCTGTGCCCAGCAGAAACACCGCGCCACTGAATCAAGACACTGTGCTGACTAGTGATCGAACGAGTCGCGACCACATTCGTGCGTGTGAAGACCAGGTTGCCATGGAAATCGTGAGTAATAAGCTCACTCTCACGGCGACATCCGCATCCGCTTCGCCTCCCATTGCCGTGCGCCGATTAGATCGTAAAGAAACGTTCTCATCATCCCAACGACGGTGGAATGGTGGAACAAACAGCCAGCGCTTCGGCAATGGGCGTCGGGAGTCCTTGTCTGGAAGCTCGCTCATGTCGCTGAAGGCCTACTATCGCAAGCTACGGACTTTCAAAGGCACGATCAAGGCGTTGATCAGCTTCCGTCGCATGCCGACCTTCGCAGCACGGACAGGATCTGTATCAGGAGTCGCCGGGTCTTCTCTTCCGGAGCATGGGGAAGAAGCAGACAGTGGTGCTGTTGCCGAGGGCGTCGCTCCCAAGGTAGCTGAAGCAGTAGCGAAGCTCGCCGATGGCGAGAACGCACTGCAAATCGTCCAGAACCAAGTCAAAGAGCTCGTCGACAAAGGGTGCGTGGAAGAATACGATACCTGGACAATTGATCTAGATCATGACCTTTGCGTTGGTGCAGCCACGTCGTGACGGAGCTGAGTTCAGCGGACAAGGACGACGTGACTTACCGCATGCAGGGCAACCTCGATCACTACACCGATGTACGGAACGGTTGAAGACTCGGTGATCCAATTGCATCCATCTTGGTCTCACTTACGCGTGTATTGCCCAGGAAAACCTGCGCAAGCGGATAAAGTTACAAGAGCATCCACACATGGTTGCCCTCACGCAGCGCCTGTGGTTGGCGGCAAACCACGAAGAGGAGACGCAACTCAGTTTTGGCGAGTACGAGGCGTACATGCTGCGGCTGCATCGCCTCATTCTACCGGAATTCGACTTGGCCCAGTCCAAAGAGCTCATCAAAGACGACTGGATGCGCGATACTGACGGCAGTGACCACTTGGACTACCGCTTCTTCCACTTTTCCATGTTTGAACTCGTTGGTGAGTGCTCTTGCTTGTGCTCGACGATGCTGCAGGAGTGCTGACACAAAAGAGCAATGGTTGCGCATAGATTTATGGACCGACACAGTGGAGGCAGAGGATGTGAGTATCAAGGACTGGTCTTCTTTTACGTTGGTGTTCCATGGTGTTTGTTGACACTGACTAGCGCATGTCTGGCAGTACATTTCGCTGCTGTATTGCATCATGCACTGCTTGACTTTCACGTGGAACGATCGCCACATTCTCAAAGATCTGAATGGTACGTCATCCTGGACACTACAACTGGATGGACTTTTTCGCTTCGTGGCTGATAGTCATGTGATCAGACGTGAACCCTGTGGATATTCTGGAGGCGTCAAAGCTGTTGACAATGGAGGAAATAGAGCGCGATCTCGCGCAGGAAGTGAATAGCGACTCCGCGCAAATGTATCGCGACAGGGTTGCCCACGATGAGGAAGAACATGGAGGAACGGAGAGCCTTGGTGTGGGTCCGTACCATTCTGTTTCTGAGGAAGAGCAGCCACAGCCAGCAATAAGTACACCTCAAGCAGAGTCAACAAAGAAGATGGAGGAAGAGGAGAGTGGCGATTCATCGAAGACGCAAATACAGCGGAAGCTATCAGGGTCAAATCACGCCGGTTCGACTACTACCAAGCCAGCGGTAGTGGCACGCACTGCGTCTTCTCCATCAAAGGCAGCGAACGATCGCCGCAAGTCTACACGGGAAGGTACGAACGATGAACGTCAATCTTCGAGGGCTTTCAAGCGGTCGTTTAACTGCATTGGTTGGCGGTGTAAGGCACAAGGTTGACCCCACGAGGCAGTGCCATTGGAGGCCACCAAAACTCGATAGAGGTTACCGAGCCTCAGACCACCGAGGCCGTGTCTGTTATTATACAAGGTCACGAAGGAACCAGTGACTCTCTGCCCTCTCGACTACATCCGCCCCCCATAGCAACAGACACTGGCCACAAGCCTGGAGGTATTTCAACTGACTTCAACATCCAAGGGCGACAACATGGAGGTGGGAATGGCGTACGCGCGAGTACGAGCATGCAGAATGGTCCACGGATTCTCTCCTCACCGGGAGCTGGGAGCCAGTACGGAGCTGGTGCAGATGGATCGCATTCATCGTTCAGCATCACATCTCTCGGCGCGGGCAGTGAGTTCATCAGTTTGGTATCGAAGCCTGGCTACGTTCGGAAACCTTCTATGATGGGTGGTGCGACCACACCACGACAAAGCGACCGCTCCGATGGAAGTATTGGCCACGCAGTCCTTGGTACGGGTTTCCAAGCTGGGCAGAGTGCTATAGCTGCGGGGTTCGCTCACCACATCGTTCAAGATGCCGATCACTCAGCAACACCAACTCTTGCTAATGGAGTATCGTTCCCCACCACAAGACCAATGACTACATCTCCACGCACACCGTTTCCACCTCGACAGCATGGGAAGGAAAGCGAAGCGCGACAGGGCTCTCTAGTTGTTGGTGAACAGCTTCGATCGCCGCCCATTGTCTATGGAGGCTATGGCCTTTCATCTCCCCGAGCTCGCTCAGCTAAGTCACAAGCACGGACCTCGTCTCCAGCAGTGCCGCAGCTAGCACTATCTAGCATGCTACCAACTGGAGGAGATGCAATGAGTGTTGCAGGCGCGAGTGTCGCTCCATTGTCTGCTGTACCGATTGATATGGGCGATGAGCACGCGCTGATGATCGCGCGCATGCAGCTCACTCGTCAAAGCCTCCTCTCGCGTCCTGCAACTTCGTCACCATCTCGGAATTCCAGCCCTAATCAAGTCGGTTCACTGTCAGACTACCTTCAAACACGAGCGTACCAGGACTCGACGCTGAAACTCGGTCGTCCGCTGTCGCGTGCGAGTCGAGTGTACCAGCAACGGGTCTCCCAAGCTCTTGTCGAAGACTTGGCTGTGAGCACACTCGGCGCACAAGGCCTAATGTCCCAGGGGTTCAATTCACAG
The DNA here is from genome assembly GCA_023334595.1 of Pythium utonaiense. Classification (NCBI taxonomy): domain Eukaryota; phylum Oomycota; class Peronosporomycetes; order Pythiales; family Pythiaceae; genus Pythium; species Pythium utonaiense. The sequence goes on along the minus strand of JAADVE010000004.1, from coordinate 15,146 downwards.
ACCCGTCCATACTCGACTCAAGTTGCCACCGTGAATCGCCGCACATTCGCTGGCTCAGTCGTTGGCACGTCCAAGCTCTCGTTCGAGGCCTCGCCCCTGCCGTCTCCAAACCAGCGAGCATCCATGATTGTCAACAAAATGGGACGAATACCAGCAAGCCCTCGCAAGACCACCGGCGGAGAACTTCGCCTAGGCCTCAGTCCCGCCATCTCCGCGTCTCCTGCGAGGCTGGAGCTCCACACACAGTCGCTATCGGCTCGGAAAGCTGGCTCCTAACCAAACGCCAAGGTCTCCGATCCTTTGCGTGTTCATGTCACTTTAACGAGGGAACCGTACCCATTGGATCCCAACCCTTCCATAACCAATCGGATCAGTATATCGTGTTCAAAGGGTTCAGATATCTCTTCGTTTTGATTGGCTGAAATCAACGGCAGAGGGTCGTCACTTGCTCCGACGAGCAGCTCATTTCCATCGAAGGCTCCGCAACGCGAGACGCGCGCGTGGACATGGTGCTCATGGAATCGCCCGAGGCGCACGCGCAGGGCGTCAAATGGTGGAGCGAGCGGTTCGGCAGTACGCCCAACGACCGCGTGAACTTCTCCGTGGTGTTCTTTCCCGCATTCGCCAAGTCCTGTCGCCAGGAGATGCCCGCAACCGATGCACTTTCCCTGGAGGAGCTACGTGTCGTGGCCAAGTACTGCGTGGCGGAATCGGCGTGGCAGCACGACACCATCTCACGGACAGAGGTACGCGCCATATTCACGCGGCGTGGAGCGAGTAGAACCACTGGCTAATTGCACGTCGGTGTGGGTGTAGTTTCTCCATTTCGTCGCGCGGTTTGGACCGCTCGAGTCCAGCGTGCAGCGCATGCTCGAGTCGCTTACTGTGCATCGCGAGCTGGTGACGTGGTTCCACGGCACGATCACTCGTGCAGAGGCTGAGAAGGCGCTTCTCTCATCGTCGATGGAAGATGGCGCGTTTCTGGTGCGGTTCAGCGAATCCCAGCCCACACGATTCTGCCTGTCGTATGTGAAAATCCACTCGTCAGGACCTCACATCGGTCGTCGAGAGCTGCGCAACGTGCTGATCGAGAACATTGGCGTCGTAAGTGAGCTCAGCGAATGCGTTGTGTTGACTGGGGCTGTTGAGTGCGAAAGCTGAGGTGCGATGTGGCGTGTAGAATGGCTTCGTGCTGACCGACACGAAGAACAAAGCATATCCATCCATCCGCGGTTTCATTCAGCGAAGTGCCGCCCGTCTGAAGCATGGGGTGCGTAATCTTGCTACTGCGATGTTGTTGAGGTGCTATTGGCTGATGTGTGCGTCATCTATTGTATGGACCTGTGGGTCTCAGGTTGCTTCGCCGTTTGCGCGCCGGTGTAATTTGGAGCTCGCAGCCGTACGGGCACGTCAGGATCTTGCCAGCAACTCGTACACGTCATTTTCCACCGAATCTCTCGACCCATCCTCCTCGTCGCCGTCTTCTCCTTCCTTCCGGCCGCAGCGTCCACCGTCGTCTTTGCTTTTCTCGAAGACTCCGCCATTGGCACCGCGAGTGGCACCGACGCAGAGTAACAACCAAGAAGACCACGACGACAACTACGGAGGCTTCACGATCGACTCGCTGCTGCCACCAGCATTATCACTCAAGACGTCGGTGAGCGTGCCGAACGGCAGTAATGCCAACGCAGAAATGGACGACTACGGTTCCTTCTCGGCGGCGACGATGGCTACGTTCGAGCGAACACCGCCTGGATCTCCTGCCCGCGCTGCTATAGCGAAAATTCCGTTCATCACTCCACCGACAGGCTCAGATTACGCAGATTTCTCGGTGTTTACATCGTCCATTACAAGCTTTAGCCGAACGCCTCCGTCGCCCCCGCGACGCCCGAGCGTCGATGATGCCTCTGCAAACAACGCCGATGAGTACGCGAGCTTCGAGTCGTTTACATCAACGGTTCAACGCACGAGTCCTCCACCTGCGAGTGCCTCCGCGTCTATTGAAGAAACTTACGGTGCGTTTGATGCGTTCAGCTTACACAGTACCCAATCCTTTGATCGCGCACCCTCTCCACCACAACCGGCAGCAAGAGAAGACGATGGAGGTGACTATGGCAGCTTTGCCAATCTCTCTGCACTATCTCAGTCACCAGTGAGGAAACCGCTGGGATCGACGGTCCAGGTGGCGCACCCGGTACCAGATCCTACCGATACGTACGGCACTTTCGCACTCTCTCCACCAGTAAGTACTCAGTCCCAGGACCGAATCGCAGAATCCCTGCCGATTCTCTCACTTAATAATGCTGAGCCGACGCCACCGATCGCATCGAACCGGCCACCGATGCATCCGAAGTCCCTTTCAAGTGAAGTGTACGGAAGCTTCGAATCACTGCTAGTAGCAGCGTCAACCGAGGTGGCGGAGGCTCCGCATTCCGCTCCACCAGAGCTCTGTGCCATCTCCTCGTCCGCTGCATCCGACGATAGTAGCGAGACAAAGGCCTCGGCCGTTGATGAACTGGACGCCGGTATGGAGTTCTACAAGAAAAAGCTTCTGGATGACGCGCTGCTTTGCTTCATCCGTGCGCGCGAAGTCGCCAAGAGCTCGGAAGATGCAGTGGCGGAGGCGCGAGCTCTGGGCAACTTGGGCACGGTGTACTTGGACAAGCAGAACCCTCAACAAGCGGTCAAGTGCTACGAGCAGTGTCTCGCCATCACACGTTCCATCAAGGATGTCAAGCGGGAGCGCACGATCCTCAACAACCTCGTGCTGGCGTTGATGGCTGCTGAAGACTTCGACTCGGCGTACCGTTACTGCCAAATCCAGCTAGAGACGACACTGAGCGAAGTGAACCGCCGGAAAATCCTCACGCGCATGAGTTTGCTTCGGGAACAAGCAGCGCGCGCGAGTCGAGAAGCGCGTAATGGAGCTGTGCGACCGCCAGGGTCTTCGTAAATGCACAAAGGTGGGCCAGTAGAGTGTAATCAGACATCACTAACAGTTCAATGAAGTTCATAAACAGGTTTCACGGTCTGCTCAAATACCTACAGAGATCACCACTCCAGGAGCGGTTTCCGTGGAGTTCGATGCGTCAGGTTGTGCAGCTTGAGATGCCATGGTATCCACGACGAGACCTGGTGTTTGCGGCTTCTCCAGCGTGACTGTCATCGCAGGAAGCGTGTCGACGAACAGATCTTGGACAGGGACTTTCACTACTGCTAGAAGAGCAGCGGTCGTATCGTCACAGGCACACTCGTTGGAGATAGCATCGAACTCATCCATGAGCAGCTCTTGGTCCACAAACAAGCGCCAGTCGTCGGCAAAACCCTGCCAAATGTCCTCGCTCCAAAGCACCGCGTCGCTCGCACCACTGTCGATCAGAGCTTCCATGCCGCCAAGCGAAGAGTCCGACGCATTGCTCGCCGGAAAGATGTTGCGTCGCATGCTCGAAGCGAATCCAATGTGGAGAAGAAGCTCGACTGACTCTGGATCCCGCGTGGTCTGTGCAGCATTCGGCACGTAGCCGATGCCACGAACGACCCGCGAGACATTTGCTGTGAGCAGCGAGATCGCGTAGAGACGGCAGCACAGCGCACAGATCTCTGGATGGGAGTCCGACACAAACGAGTAGAAGGAGGACACGTCGACGTAGTCGCTCGTCGTGTCAGGGTCAAATGGGAAGTGGTTGAGCTTGATCGCATCGAGGATCTCAGCGATCCGCTCAGTCGTAATGACGGTACTCGTCGTCGGATCCGCTGTACCGCCTGCAGAAACTGAGGTTTCTTGGCCAAACCATCGTTGGTAGTAAAGCTGAAAGTACTGGGCAATCGACGGCCACGCAGAGCAAGGCTTGCTCATGTCGAGAAGCGTAGTCTCCAAGTGAAAGTTGAATACAAACGCTAGCAGCATCGCAGGCAATTCGTACCTCCGCCACATCGTGTCAACGTGAATGAGCACGAGCTGAGCTACATCTTGAGCGTCTGGAGCTGCCGCTGCACTTAGCAATAGCGACTGATACAACTGTGTCATGCGAGCGAACTGGTATGTAACGTGAGCTAGCGTGAGTCCATGCGCTGCCGATACATCGTCTTCGAGAACCTCCACTGAGGTGCTTCCGTGGACACCCTCGCCACTCTTCTCAGGAACTGTGCGAATCTGCTGGAAGAAGACGCTATACGTCTCCTGTAGGGGCGCCAGGAACGCGCCAAGCTCATCCAGTTTTGCCCACACGGTTTGGTTATCACGCAGTACGAGCGTCTTCAGCACGTGAGGCACTCCGCTGTCACTCTTACAGAGCTCCATGATCGCGTGTCGATACCGCAGTAAACTACTGTGGCATTCAACAAACGAGAACCAGTTTTCACGGTTCGGCAGCACGAAGCAGGCCTGTGGATCACCGCTGATCTGACGGACTCGCTCTAGTAGCTTGGTGTTCAGCAGGTACGCTGCAATCTCGATCATGGTTCCAACGATGGCGACAAAGTGCGGGTGTGACAAGACTGCGCCAGCAAGGACGCTCAGCACACGAGAAAAGCACGGCACGACGAGCAGCGATTGGCGCTTGTTCATCGTCAACGACACACGTCGAGCCGCATTCAGCGCAAGCGTCGAGTCGGCCACGATGCCCATGACCGAAATGTTCTGGGTCTGGAGCTTGGCGAGAACGTCTTCGATCTTCGCCGCCAAGTAGACGGACGTTGCAGTGTTTGCGTGCGGTGACGAGAACGAAGACTCCGTGTGGACGTTGGCCAGATCTTCCACGCGAACGCAGGTCGAGTCGCCGTTCGAGTTCACGAGGTTGAAGGCGACGAGGTGCTGACCGTCGAGTGTCGTCCACGAGTGGAGACTGAGCGTGAGGCCGCCCTTGATGGTCGAGTTCAGCATCCCTTCTTTTACACGGTCCAGCTGCAGCGACGCAAGCCGCTGGGCAGTCTCTTTCAAGAAAGTTGGTTCGAGCATTTGCCCAAATGTCTCTGAAGTCGGAACTAACGGAGACGCAAGCGACGGACGAAGCAGGCAGAGAAGCTGCTGAAAGTCCTGGTTCTGGAGAGCATCCACTGGAATGCCCGCCGCGACAGCGAGCTTGAGCACAGCGATCTGGCTGTTGGTGGTCGGGAAGGACGTCACGGCGTCCTCCCCACGAAGCCGCTTCGCCGGTGGAGACGGGAGCTGGTCGTGTGGTCTTGTAGCCCCTGACTCATGCGTCGATGTCGGCGAGAACGATGGTGACGGCATGGCCACAGCAGCGGTGGCCATCAAAGACGGTGTGATCGTCGCCTGGCTTCCAGAGATCGCAGACGCTTCGAGAAAAGCCTGCGAGGTAGCGATGGACGAGGCTGGCACGTCCGCCGCGGACGCCTGAGCTGCTGCCATTGCGAGCTTGAACTGTTCTTCCTGTTGCTGTTGTTGCTGCTCGTGGTGGCGCTGGATCATCGTCACATGGTCCGACACTTGTCCCAACGCACGCGACTGGTCCGTAGCCTGTCCCACCGGAGCAGCTCCTTCCCCTTCTTGCTGCTGCTGCTGCTGTTGTTGCTGGAGCTGCTGCTGCTGGATGAGCTTCTTCTTTCCGTACCGGTCGAATCGCACGGCGTCTCGCCGTCCACACACCTCTTTCAAGTGCTCCACTGTGCGTCGCGGGCAGTGCGCGCACTTCTCCAAGTGGCGCAGCATATCAATCGACACGCCGCGCGTCGGCGGCACCTGCTCGGCGCCGTACCGCTCCACGCAGTACACACAGAACGCGTGGTAGTGGTACCGGTTGCGCTTCTCGCCGCGGTGGAAATGCGCCCACAGCGGATGCGCTGGGCGACCCGTCTTCTTGGGCAGCGCGGGTGCCTGCGGCGAGGCCAGCGCGTGCGAGCCCACGACGCCGTCCATGCCGAGCATGCTCGTCGCTGCGTGGGACAGCGACGCCGCCTCCATCTGCATGTGGACGTGGGCTTCTTGCACGGCGTTCACCGCTGCTGCCGCCGCTGCGGCGTGCGCGCCCACGCCCGTGATCTCCGTCGCATCCTCCATTCTCTCCACCGGTGGCTCAATGAGTCGCATGCTGATGGTCTCACTTGTCAACATGCGTACTTATCACTAAGTTCGATTCGAGTCTCCGATTGTTCAACTTTCAGAATTCCTGAATTCCTGAATTTTCAGGAATGATCAGAACGTAGAGGAATGGGAGGGGCGTCGTCCGCTGTATCCACCAATCAGAAGCGAGAATGCGTGGACGACAACGGTTCGGGGCCACTATTCAGAGCACGCCTTTCCTTCAAGAGCCATTCGACGGACAGTGCAGCAGGCACGTTCGAAATTGAGCCCAACGCCCCTGCACAGACAACCCGAGCCGAACCTTTGGAAACGCCGCCGACGATCTCTCGCAAGCACCGAGACGCCATGGACAACAACCGCGGAACCAATGGAGACGCACCTTCGTGCTCCGTGTCGGGAGGCCCACGCGTCCCACGCAACGGCAACGCGTCGCAGGACGCGGCGGCGACCGAGAACGACCAGCAAGTCCAGCAGCAGCAGGAACACAACATCTTCGGAGGTGAGGATGCGCGAGATCCAATGAGTGGATGCGAGCGCCGTGGGGACTGATGGGTGGGACTGCCTTGTAGATATGAACCTGAACATGGTGATGGCGTTCATGCTGGTGCTCCACTTCATGCAGTACGCCATGCGTCCGCCTTGCGGTTGCTGAGAACCTGCCCGAGAAGAGAGAGCGTGGCAACCAGTCTCGTCTTGAACGACGATCGCTTTAACACTCCAATCAGTCCATGTCGTGTGCCGTGATGAAAGTGCCCATTTTCAAGACCGCAGATGATAGCACACCGTTGTTCACGCGCTGAAATGTGGTGCTCTCATTTATATATTCCAAATACATGTACGTGTTGATCTTTTTTAACGCAACAGCTAGAAGCATTTGCGGTCGAGGATGGCTTCGTGGTACTCCTCCCATTCCTGTTTGGTGATGTGGATGTCACGGAACGTCGCAAGTGATGCAAACATGGAGCCGCCGACCCACGCTGCTATGCGTCGCTGCGAGTTGTAGCCACGCTCACGGACGTTGGCGTCAGGAACGATGCACATGGTCGTCTTCTTGCTCACACTCGCTAATTCCTCCTGGAAACGTTTAGAAAAGCCAGGGATCATGCTGGTTCCGCCGGATAGAATGATACCGTCGTAGAGATCCTTCTGGAGATCTTTATCGCACATGGAGATCGATTCGGACACCAGTTCATGAAGACCAGACGTCGGCTTCATTGGGTGCTCATCACCAAGTTCCTGAGGCTTGAACAACACCTCTGCCGGCAATAGGCGAGTATGCTTGTCGACCTGAAGAATGGTTCCATCGGGCAACTCGAACGGCTTGCTGCCGTCTTCAGCAACGATCTGGTTGCCTTCACTGGCTGCCCCCACTGGCTGTGGCGGCATCGTCGATCGATCGTACTTACCGCTTAGCACACACGTCGCTTCCTTGATATCGTTGATGGTCTGGGTATCAAATGCATGGAAAGAGTGGCCGCGCTTGGCGAGTAACTTGTGAAGCCGATGGCTGATGTCCATCCCACCAACGTTGTAGTGGAGAGCAGCGTGTGGAAGCGCATAGCCTTCAAAGATTGGAATGGCATGGCTGGAGCCATGGCCAACTTCCACAACAATACCACGCGTGCGGCCGGAGGCAAACAGCGACAGCACACACTGATGCATGAAGTAGAACCCACAAGCCTTCTGCGACTCGAACATGATCTGTGCCATTCGTTCTTGCTGCTGCTTCGAGCCGTTTGGTGAGCTTGTACACAGAATCTGCATCAGCATGTCCATCAGAGACACTCACATCGCCGCCCCTTCAGACCTGCGGCCAACCTACCGGTAGAGTTGCGGTCTCCGGATTGATGCGTAGCTCGTGGGCGAACACGTACTCCCAGACACGCTCCAGCGCGTCCCAGTCCTCGACCACACCTCGATTGATCGGGTTCACGATCTCCAGGAAGTCACGGTACTGCTGGCACTCGCTGCCCACGAAGGTCTCGCGGTCGCGCAAGTCCGCCTTCAGCGTCGGTGCCGCCTGGGCTGCGAACCACTCTGGGTTCTTCACTTTGCCTGTACACGTGGGAAACACAGCACGCGGTGTATCCTCGCCCGCGTAGCCAGCTTTGATCACGCCCGAGCCATTGTCGATCACGATCGCGTCCATGTCATCGCTCATCTTTCTGCGTTCGCAGTGGATACTTTCGAGTGACGCCCCTGCAAAGCCGTGACCTTTCGCGTTCGTTCATTATTTTAGCCAATCAAGAATCTCCATTTTATTTTTGTCCAATCAACATGATCAAGTCAATCGTAGCTCCTCGACTGATGCGGATGCATTCAATTCAATTGCTGGATGTGCCGATGGACGCCGGCTTCCGCTGCAATCGCTGCTTGATATGGTCGGGCAGTGCCACCACGAGCATCGCAGACGTAGCTGCTGGTGATGAAAGCGACTTCTACAGTATCAACGGTCATGTCGAGATCGTATTCGAGGTGCAACGCCGTGGTCTCCGCTTGATTCGCACGGACAGAGAGCGACAGCGCTGTCTGTTCATTGCAGAAGACACCATTCGCACCATCGCCACGTACACGTGCGTCCAGCAATCATGATTCTATGTGTTAACGCTTGTTTGGCATTAATTGAGACTGGCTGATGCAAAAGGCCGTCTCCTTTTTCCATGGCGATTGTCCTGCAGGTCGATGTGGATAACTCCACGCAGCAGTGTCTGTTCCTGAGCCATCTCTCCTCCAGTATAACCAGCTCGCCAACACACGAACTGTCGAGTGCACTTCGTGTCAATGACCGCAGTGAGGTTCTCGATTGCTTAGCGTTGCTGCATAAGCATTTACGAGAGGTGCCACTCACAGGAGAGGCGCGTGAGCTGCTCGCGAATCGAAAGACCCAGGAGGCCACAGCGCTCCGGCCTGGAACCGCAGCTCGACAGAACATGCTCAAGCGACGACGGACTATCACGCCTGCAAACTTCTATGGACACACTGCACAAAGTCCGGTGTCGAAGAGCGCTAACTCTGATGGTGGCCAGGAAGATGCAGCTTCTTGGGCGACTTTCTACGAGCGTCTTCAGTTCAACGTATCGCATTCGCTGCTGTGTCAGCTGGAAGGTACTGCTCCCCTATCAGCCTCATTCCCTCGCCAGCAAGAAGCTTTTGAGTTTGCAGACCAGGTTGCTGCTTTCCGAGAACGACTCGCTGTCCAGAGACAACACGGGCATCAAGATCGACACACAGATCCGCCTCGTGTGTTTTGCTTTGAAGGCGCGAATGCAGGCAAGCGACGCTTCTGGGTGACGACAATTGGCGCGTTCTGGAAGGAATACGCGGCCATCCCCAAGGGCTCTCGCCATGTGTACGAGATCATTCGAGAGGGCACGCCGTGCCGATTGTACTTTGATCTTGAGTTCAAGAAGCCGTTGAACCCTCGTCTTGATGGCGATTTACTCGTATCAAGGCTCATCTCGCTTCTTCAACTTCAGATCTACGTAGGTGATACTATCTCTGCTCCCTTAAGTTCTGAACTGGTGACTGATACCATGTACGTAGCGCCAATATCATCTCGTCATTGACCGCGACAAGCACATCGTGCAACTTGAATCGTCCACAAAAGACAAGTTCAGTCGTCATCTGACGGTGAGATCTCAATATCTCTGGAACTGACTTGGTTGCCTGCGAGCTAACAATGATCTCATCAATTTTAGGTCCACATGCCCAACGGTGAGCTGTTCCTCGATAACATCCACGTCGGAGCGGTGAGTAGGCCGCGTGGATGATTTCTATCATTCCCGGTGTCGACCTTGTATAACTGCTACCTTTCTGTTTCAGTTTGTACGACTGTTCATCCATGACCTCGTTGCGTCTGATGGTGAAGATGCGTCGCAGTTCCTCGTACGCGACAGTGCCGATGAAAGCGATCAACGACAGTTCTTCATTGATGTCGGTGTGTATACACGCAACCGAATGTTCCGCGTGCTAGGCTCGTCCAAATTCCGAAAGACTGCAGTACTTCGTCCGTTAGGCGATCATCCGACAGAAGCTGATGACGACTCGCTCGACTTCGACCTCTTTCTTCGGTCGATTGTGTGTCCTCACAACCAAGCCAGCCGTGTGACTGGTCCGAATCGACTTCTTCGTTGCGAAGACACGGTCTCACTCAAGCGGTACGGTATCGGAGCACTGCCTCGTGGTGGTGGCTTCCACCAACCCATGCGAGCAGTCGAATCGACGTCTTCCATCTACCCAGCTCTCGACGCATTCATCCGAACCATTGCGACAACTGGGGGCATCCAAGGCGAGATTCGCACGGTCAAGTTGCTGTATCCAACAGCTCCGGTGGAAGAGGAAGCCGCCGGGTTGCTCAACCCAGTGGAGACGCTCTTGTGTGAACCGGTGAGGATCGTATATCACATGATGAAGAACCGGTGGTGTGAGAACGTATCTCGAGCTCACCGCAGCAATAACGTCATCTTCGTCGTCGATTTGATCTCGCGTCAATACTTCCAGCGCTGCCATGACCCGCAGTGCCAAGCCATGGACTACAGGTCGCCATCACGGCCACTGCCACGCGAGCTCACACTGGAATCCAAGCTTGATCCAACCAGCTGAGTCAATCGAGTCGCAGTCGCCTCTTGAAATGCAAGGGGCGTGCATCGCTAGTGAGGGCACGCTGAGGAGGATGCGACACTAGCTGTGTAAAAAGAACGAAAGGTATCCATGTGAGTTCGAAAAGTGTATCCATGTTAGCTTCCTGTGCCGCCCATTTCTTCACCCCACGACCACTGAAGTCAATGCGAACGAAAGCAGACGGCGCCGTCACAGACGTGCATGGGCAGGACCTAGAGACGCCTGCAGGCTCGAACGAATGCGGCGCGTGAGTTCACTCCGAATAAATAATCTTTATTTGAATCCGCTCAAATCGCTCGAGCATTGCAACCTTTCGCCGTTACGGCGGCGCTCCTGCCCCGGAGCGCATCCCACTCAGCTGTGCGGTCAGCACACAACTATTCAATACTAAATCCGGTAATATCCATCTCCACAATCTGCAAGACACAGGACAACACATCAGTTGTTGCTCTGCCCAAACGACACGGCGCTGTGAACAGGAACGTACCAATTTCAAGTACTCGGCCATCTGCTCAATGGACGCGTAGGTCGGCAAGTCCAAGCGGTTGAAGCACGTGTGCGCTTTCGGGAAGAGCATGTCCTGGTCTTCGCCCGTGAAGGTCACGTTGAATTGACGCACACGGCCGTCGCTGCAGATCAATCCCTGTCGAAGCAGAAACAAACAAATCAGTCAACAATTCGAAATCCGTTCGAGTGATCCAGCGACATATTCCGTACCTTGAAGCCCTGCGCTGGCACACGGCTCGTTCCAGTCGCGAATTGCAGCAGTCGCACACGATCTTGGTTAGTCATGTCCTCGATCACTTGCCAGAACCAGCGAATGTTCTCCAACTCCAGCTCCGTCGGCACGTTCTCCGTGAAGAACTTAAAGTCGGTGTGCTTCATCCAGTCCTCAACATCAATTGCCGGGACACCACACATCAGCAACTCAAGCTCTTGGTAATCGAACAGCTTCAGTAAACCCTCAGGTACGACGTCATAAAGCGCCGTCAAGAAGGCCAGGAGCTGGTCGGACACACTGTCGAGCACGTGATACTTGAACAGCGCGTCTAAGTACGCCGACTTGTTCGCGGTCGTCACGTCAGTGTCGGCACCTCCAGGGATAAGCTCGTGGGTGACCGGTCGGTTGCCATCCTTGCCCACGCGAGTGACCGTGAAGTCCAGGCAGAGAGGGTCGATATCTTCCGTCTTGCGCACCGTCACAGCGCTGCGGTGGATCTGATCATCGAGGAACTGCAAGTCCGAGAACGAAATTGGCACACCAAGGATGTGCTTCAAAAATGGCAACGCAAGGTGCACAGTCACGAGGTGTTCCTCGAGAATGGCCTTGCCCAGGAGACGTCCAGCGAACTGGAAGTACGCGAGGTGGTTGCCGCGGTACTCGTCCGAGTAGGTGTTGATCCAGTAACTGCGCTCGTCACCAACAGTTGAGATGAACAATCCGAAGTTGGGATCGAAGAGCTCTGAGAACAACAGCGTGAACCACTCACGCATCACACCGCCGGCGTCCAGGGCAGGCTCGCCCTGGAATGACACACGCCATCGCTGGCGTAGCTGGTAGGACTTCATGGCGCTGATCACGCGGAACGAGTCTTCGACGATGTGGTCACGACGCACCGCCATCTCGACGTGGCCCGACTCCCACGGAAGCCACAGACGATGGATCTCCGTCGAGAACCAGCGCAGCTTGTCTGGGAAGGGCAGGTTGTGGACGCGCTCCAGGTTCATGATCAGCTCGGACGTTCCCGCGCCGTCCATGATGTTAATACGATAGTGGAAGTCGGTCGCGACAACGTCCGACTCGTTGAGCACCAGTCGTCCAGCCGAGTCTCGCACGCGGATGTAGCCCACGGACACGATGCTGTCACGCTCGTCGAACGGGTTGCGGAGCTGCGACAACTGCGATGTGTTGCTGTTGTTACTGGTGTCACTGCCGACCGAGTCGCGCTTGGATAACCGTCCCGACTGTCGAACCCACCGGTGGAGACCGTCGTTTGTGGGCATACGCTGCCACTGGGAACGCCGCGAGGCCGCGAGTTGCAGCTTGCTCATGGTCTCGCGCGTCGCGAGTGGCTCGATAGGCTCACCAATGCTCTTGCGCCCGCCAGCGTGCTGGGATTTCCTGGATTTCCTCGACAACCGCGAGGCAATTTCACGGTCCGCACCACGCGCGGTCTGGCACAAGTCGCACATCTTCCTGTCCGGGTGGTTGCGGAAGCGGCACACACCGCAGTGCCACAGCGCGACCTCCACGAAGCTGTCCTTGAGCTCTTCTCGATACACGTCCACGTGGTCCACGAAGAAGCCGCCGTTGCCCTGGATACTGTACCGCCGCTGGTTCTCCAGGTCCGGCTCGTACGGGGGGATGCCCATACTGAACGTGCGATTCCGCGCCACCCAGCGCATGAACGCGATGATCAGCACCACGCCGATCATCGCGATGCCGGTGCCCACGATGCCCACGAGGATCATCTCCGCCATGGCTGTGGATCTCTCTCTTTCTCTCTCTTTCTCTCACGGATACGAAGACGGCGATACGCTTTGTGGGTCGAGTTCTCGCTCGTTTCACGCCGCTTCTTCGCGCCTGCAGGAGGGGGGGCTCGTCGCCGATGCGTTCGCAGATGCACAGAGCTAGCGATGCAGGAAGGGGGGGGGAGGTGCCTCGTATCGCCGCGACTCGAGGACGACGCCCGATGGATGGAAGCTTGTCTGGCGTACTCGCACTCGTACGGGTTCTGTATCGGCGTCTCCGATTCTTCCGTGGATGCCCCGATGGTGTGGTCGCATTGTCGTGGCCAGCAGGAATCATGGCGGAGGGGGGAGCGGGAGGAGCGGAGCGGAGCGGACGCCCACGACATGGCGGAGGAGCCCTAACCCTTGGTGAACTGAGCACACGGTGGGGGGCTTTGGGACACTCGTGTTTTCTCAAAAGCCGTAAAGGTGCAGTTCGAAATGGACAGTGGACCGACGGTGAACTCTCCGGTTTTGAGAGTGTCTGCTAGCGTGCGGGCAATGTCATTGAAGAGGATTAGGGTTTTCATTACTAGTCAGACAAGCTGTTTTACGCGCACGCGGGTCGACTTGTCTCCTCTCATTCGCTCCGACCCGGGTCGCACACTCAAAACCCGCACTCAGACTCAGAAAATCAGAGAGGTCTCAGATCATGTCGCTGCCTTTCTCAAGATCATCGACCTTCCACTTCCATCGAAATGAAAGGCTCTCTTTGTTTGGCAGCTTCGCTTACTTGTGCATGCGCACCAATACACACAAGGCTTGACGAAGCATGGGAAACGTGACAAGTTTGTGGTTGTATTGGGACCAAGGCCAGACTAAAACATTGAGGATAACACACACATTCGACATGGAACATTGCTGGACACGATCTTTGTGAACAGGAGATCTAAGGGGCTGCAAATGGCGGGGTCATTTACAGCGAGGCAGACACGACGCCGCCCTTGGCGACACCGGTGCTGGCAGCAGACTTGAGCCAGCAAGTGCCCGTCTTAAAGTCGTTCCACGAGTACGCCTTGCAGCCTTCGGTCAGCTTACAGATCGCACAGCACGCCTCTGGGGAGCGGGCTGGAGCGTTGGCGATGTCGTTACCCTCGTAATCGATGTTCAGCTCCGCAGTCTGGCACTTGTACACGATCGCGGAGGAGAAGTCACCAGCATCCGACTGCTTGTACTCGGCAGCAGGCACCTTGCGGGTCTTCAGCTTACACACGCCCTCCTTGGCGGACCAGGTGAACGCGTTACATTCGTCGTTGTTGGCGCACAGATCGTAGCAGCTCTCCGCGGCATCAGCCTTCACTTGGGCGATGTCGAAGCCTGGGTAGTCGTAGCCGACTTCCTGAGGAGTGTTCTGGTGAGTGCACTTGGAGATGTCGTGCAACGAGCTGGAAATGGCACCAGCGTTTGGTACGACAAGACCAGCACGGCTCTTCAAGAAGCAGCGACCGCTGTTGTAGTTGGTGAACGTGAAAGCGTTGCAGCCATCGGTGTCGTGGCAAAGAGCGCAGCAGTCGGCGATCGAAGCAACCTCAACATCCTTGATGTCGTTACCGAGGTAGTCAACACCTTCGTCAAGACGACCACACTGCTTGTTGTCACCAGTCGAGTCGGCATCATTGGCCGCAGGAGCTGGAGTGGACGTCTCACGCTGCTCAGCACCAGTTGGGGCTGGCGTAGGGACAACAGGAGACTGGGCTGGGGAGTTGTTTGTAGCCGAAGGAGTTGGAGCTGGGACGACTGGGGAGTTGTTGTTCGTTGCCGACGGGGTTGGGGCCGGGGCGGGGGTGGTAGCCTGTGGCGTTGGGGAAGGGGCCTGGGTCACAGGGGCCTCAGTCGGAGCTGGGGCTTCGGTCACAGGGGCGTCAGTCGGAGCTGGAGCAGGTGCCGGAGCAGGAGCTGGAGCTGGGGCAGGTTCTGGGGCAGGAGCAGGAGCTGGGGCAGGCTCCGGAGCAGGAGCAGGAGCTGGGGCTGG
>JAADVE010000003.1:0-74855 GCA_023334595.1 Pythium utonaiense | reverse complement strand
TCCTCACGAGCTTCAATACGCTGCGGTTGCGCAGTAGGACGTCGTAGCTTGTGGTCCCAGTCCACGTGGAGCTAATTCATTTATTCACCACGAAAGCGCTTCGCTCTATCCTTCAGTCTTGATGCCGACCCATCCTACCCCTCGCAAGTTGCTTTGACGATACTCAAGTTGTTCGTCTTTAGAGTGGCCAATCGTACATGTATGGATGCGACTGAATCAAGCATACTGTTGGATCTGCCGAGTGAGTCGAGAATCCTCACAGCCGCTGCACCGCGCGTCCATGTTGAGAGCGGCCCCGCCACGACCTGCAGCAACTCGACGGCTTCCGTCTCGCTTTCGTTTGTTGGAAAGATGGACATTCCGTCGCTGATCCAGGAGGCGCCATGCACACGAGTGGGCTCCCGCGATGCGCTTCACTTGGTGCTCGACTCGAGCGACAGTGATGTCATCGCGGCGTCCTCGGATGATGGCGCCATGTCGATATCTCCATCGACGGGCAAAGGGGCGGCGGAAGAACAGTGCTAGGAGCTGCGAGAAGAGGTCGCGGAGCTGCAGGCACAGATCAACTGGCTGCAGAGTCGCCTGGAGCAAAGTTCATGGCTGGGGGGCGACCACAACAGCATGGAACTGCGTACAGCAGTGCTTCGCTGCCAGCGGTATTCGGCCGTGGTGCGTCGACGCCGTGTAAGTCCGGCCAGTGCAGCGGAGTATTGAGGACTTGCTGGAGTTTCTGTGGTGTAAGCAGCGAGTATGCGGCAGGTGGAACGCCAGCCTTGCGGTCGTTGAAATAAGGCGGCGTCGTGGGTTGGGCTGGAGAAGGCAGAGCTCGGTTTCCGCAACAGTGGCGCGCACGAGCGGGTGTGAGAAGCACGCATCCAGCAGAGCAACGTCACCCGAGCAAAGTGCGTCGAGAAACGTGTGGTATCTCATACGGGATAAAGCTAACAACGCTGTCAAGTGTTTCATTCACGGCTCCTTCATCCTTCGCTGTCTACTTGCTCGGCTCTGGCCTTCTGTGTAGACGTTACCGTTGCAAACCCGAGTAGACCGCCTTGTCTTTTCCTGGTCATGAAGGCGTAGGCTACGTGCCTACACCCGTTTGTCGCCCAGCTCCCCATGGTACTCTGAGTGGTGCTCTTCGATGTACGCCTTCGCTGCTTCAATCCCTTCCAGGAGCTGGAGGTTCCCATTAATGAACGGGTTGAGTCCGTGCTTCAGCAGCAGTAAGGCTTGGTCCACTATATTTGAGTCTTCCCTCGAAGTTGGGAGGGCCAGCATGTCCAGGATGGAGACACCAAATGTCGTAGTGGCGTTGGGATTCGCACCGCTTTCGAGTAGCATCCTCACCACGTCCGTGTGCTCTGTGCCGACTGTGTGGTGCAGCACAGTGCGTCTGTAGAAGTCATCTGCCGGGGTGACATCAGCACCGTAGTCCAGTAGGAGGCGAGCCATGTCTGCAGGACTTCCGTTCCTCGCGGTACGCTGCGTCTTTTTCCACGCCACCATCATCAAAGCCGTCTCGCCTTCGCAATTGCGCTTGTCCACATCCACGAATCCCTCCTCCAGCATGAGCTGGACCTGTAGTAGATCACCGCTTACGACAGCGTGGTGCAGAAGCCCGCCACTGTATGACTCCCGTCCGTTATCATTCAGTCGTTGCCATCGCACACCGCAGTACTCAGAGTCGTTCGTGTAGTGTGCTCCCGACCGCAGCGCTTGCCTCGTACTCTCCAGCAGCGGAGAGAGGGTGCAGTACCGTGCCACATCCTCACCCACGATGACTAAGCCGTTAGCCACCAGCATATTGAAGTTCTTCTTTCCACTTTTGATGTAGTTCCCAAGTGCACTGCCTTGCTCCGTGTCAGCGTTCACGTCGGCACCGTGTGAGACGAGGGTGTTCAAGACTTCGTCGGCACGGTGTGAGTTCGACCAGTGCAGCGCTGTGTCCAGCACTTCTTGTAGCTTCTGAGGCGTCAGCAGTGAGCCAGCGACCTCAGCGGCCAGGAGCAACTCCAGCATTTCCATGGCGCCTTCATCGGCAGCCGTGATGATCATATGCGGCAGCACCCAGGCCAGCGTCACCGGCATGAGCGAGAGGTTCTCACTGGAGAAGAACCACCGCAGAGCGTCGAGTTGGTCGTACACCACGGGAACGTTGAATACGCAGCGTAGATGGAAGTCACGCGCTGTGGAGATGATGTACCAGTCGTCGAAGTTTCGTAAGGTGTACGGGTCGATGTACAGCGTGTCCCCCCTCTGCCGGCGCTCGAGGATAGAGAGCTCGGTCTCCGCTACACTGGCGCGGACGTGCGGCTGCGCGAAGTACGCATCCAGCACAGCGACGTCACCCGTGCAGAGCGCGTCGACGAACGCGTCATGAGACACCGACGCCATGCTTGACGAGATGCAGCGCAGGAGGATGACACAGAGTTCGACAACTCAGTCAATGATGGGAAAGGACGTGGCGAGCTGCCAGTGGTGATCAAGTGAGGACGTGTAGCCATTACCTGTCTAATTGCATGTCCTCTCTGCAATGATAGTATGCATCTCGCACTATAGCGGTACATAATGGTATCTGTACCTCTTTAATTCGATGTTGATGTTTCGAATATAGTGTGGTGTACCTTATGCGAGGGTCTAAATCTAGGATGCTCTCCTCGCCACAGTCTAAATCGGTCGGTTTATGCCCAGCTTCTCTCTCTCACATCTCCCAGACGAAGGAAGGTTAGACGCCAGGTGGCGCGACGACAAACCGACCTAAACGGTTCAGTCCACGACAGCAACAAGCGGACGTACGTCCCTCCTCACTCGCTCGATAGACCGGTCTATCTATCTCTGCTGACGCCCTCCTCCCTCCCCAGTTAGTCTTCTTCGTCTCGGTCTCCATCCCCCGTCACCATGAAGATCGTGTCTATCCGTACGAAGTCTATCTGGTCTAACCTGCGTCTATCCTGTCCTCTGCCGCGACTAACGAGCCGTTACGGTCTCATGCGTCTAACCTGAAGAGCTCCTGCGCCAAGATGCCAGCGGCGGAGACCCGACGATCCTCTCCGCCAGCTACGAGGTCAACTCGTTCGGCTACTTCCAGCGCTCGGGGTGCGTGCTGGCTGCATCCGCATGGCCTCCCGCGGTCGCCACTGGAATGCACGCGACTCACGCTCTCGATCGCGGTCTCTCTTGCTCTCTGCTGTGCTGTAGCGTCCGTGAGATGATCAACTTTTTCAGCAAGACCTTCATCAAGCGCACGCCCGCCGGCCAGCGCCAGTCGGTGCAGCACGAAGGTGAGCCGCCCGGTGCCTCTCTATCCTTGGCAGTGTTGTGCGCGTTGCGCTGGCGCGTCGAACGAGCCTCTCACGCGTCTCTGGCCATGGTGTTTTGATCGCAGAGTACTACTGCCACGTGTACGTGCGTCGCGACGGCATCGCCGGCATCGTCGTGGCCGACCAGGAGTACCCTCCACGCGTGGCGTTCGCGCTGATGAACAAGCTCATCGACGACTACGACAAGGAGACCCGCGGCGCGTGGAAGTCGGTGGCCGCCGGCGCGCCGCCGCAGGAGTGGGCGCCGCTCACGACGGCGCTGGCCGAGTACCAGGACCCCAGCAAGGCCGACAAGATCTCGGCCATCCAGAAGGAGCTGGACGAGACCACGGCCGTGCTGTCCAAGACCATCGACAACGTGCTAGAGCGTGGCGAGAAGCTGGACGATCTGGTGGCCAAGTCGCGCGACTTGAGTACGCAGTCCAAGGTGTTCTACAAGCAGGCCAAGAAGACCAACACGTGCTGCATCGTGATGTAAACCAACTCCCCAACCTACCCATACAGACTCCCTCATTGATCCCCTCACTGCCCTTCTTGTCCCACTGCAACACCCTATCTCATCCATCCCACCCATCAGCCGCACGCCTCCTCCCTCCCTGGTAGAAAGACACACCATCTCCACGTGGGCTAGCAGTCACAGAGTACTTTCATTCCACAGCCACGGTCTCTACTACGCGCCTTCATCCTATTTTGAAGAGGACGTCGCGTTCGTGGAGCTTCTTCGAGGCCGCAGCGACCGCGCCGCAGGCTTGGACGCGTCGCTCGACTCGCCTCCGTCGTCCGCAAACTCGTCGTCCTCATGGCCGACGTCCTCTTTCCTAGTGTCACTATCTTCAGGGGCGTCGCTGTCGTCTCGCTTCTTCTCCTTGTCCGTGCCATCGTCGTCGTCCACATCCACGCTCTCGGACCGCTGGCGTCGAGTCGAAGCCTTGCTTCCGCCTGACTTGCCGTTGGACTTGGTCGCCTTGGTCGACTGTGCTGTAGTCGACCCCTTTTTCCCAGAGCCAGCGGACGAAGAGCTGCAGTTGGGACATGAGTTGTGAGGGTCCTTGTCCTTGGCGTCCTTGGATCCTCCGGCCTGTTCGCGGAGCTTCTCGATCTGCCGGACGAGCTCGTTCATTGAGTCGACCTGCTCCACGGCCAGCTCCTGCGCGTCCTCCTTCTCGGCTACACACCAACAGCATCACCATCACATCCATCAGTATCTCCACCGCCAAGCACCTCACACAAAGTTCAAAGACCACTGCGTACCTTCCGCTTGTTGCAGTTGGAACCGCAGCCGCTCGATCTCGCCCTGCATTTGCAGCGCCTCGTAGCGGTCGTTTTCCCACTCCACCATCTTCGACGGCAGGTATGAGCTCATCCACTGCAATGCGTTCGGCCCCACAGCCGCCACGCGCTCGGGCAGCACGCTCAGAGGGCTCAGCAACAAGCCCACATCGTACGGCGTGATCGGGATCTTGCCCGCCGTGAAGTCAAAGACTTTGCCCTGCTGCTTCGCCTTCTTCTTCGTGGCTCCCGACGCCGTCGCGTGGACCATGAGCTTGCGCTTCTTCGTCGTTCGCTTGCGGCCTTCGTCCTCCGCCAGGTCTTTCTCCGCGTCCGCCACACCGTTCTCGGCCTCTGCGTCGTCGTCCGCGTCGTTCTCGTCGCCCTCGTCCTCGCTGTCACTGTGCGCAGCCGGGTCCAACGCCAAATCCTCGTCCGAGTCGTCGGCCACGTCCGCACGACTCCGCCGACGTCCTCCGCTGACTCCGCTGAGCAGATTCAGCTTTCCGTTTGGCTGCACCAGCGCGCCGATCTTCTCAAAGAGCTTGGCCTTGAGCTGCTTCTCTGTCTCCGCATACGACACCTCGCACGGCAGTACCTCGACCGACTCCTCAGCCACGTAAGCCACGGCTCCCATGTCCAGCTGCACCGTCACGCGTCGCTCCACGTCGTCCATGGCCACGACCACGCCCTTGCCGAACTGGCTGGTCACGCGGTCGCCCAGATACAGCTCCTCTGGCTCGGGCAGCTCGAGCCCGTGCTTCTGCAGCAGAGTCTCGAGCTGATGCTTCTCGCGCGTGAGCCGCAGCACCGCACTGCCGCGCGCGTCCAGCTCCGTCATGATGTCCTGCATGGCGTTTGTGCGGCGGCGACTCGACTCGAGCGACTTGGCCTTGCGCACCACGTCCTGGCTCAGCGTACGCAGCACCTTGTCCTGCTGTCGCTGTATCCGCTTCATCTCGCCCATTTGCCACAGCAGCTTGTTGCGCTGCCGCATAAAGTCCCTCTCCAGGTCGTCACGCTCGCGCTTCATGGCCGACAGCTCGCGCTGCGTGATGCGCACGGCACGGCGACACAGCGGCAGCGACTCAACCAGCTCCTCTGGCGTGAGCACGCCGTTGGGACGTGACCGCCGCTTCTGGAACATGAAGCCTCCTCCTCCTCCGCTGGCTCCTCCATGGACGTCCTCCGTCTGCACGTTCAGACCCTCCTTGTTGCCGTGGAGATACACGCCTCCGCCGGCCGCGAAGGGGTTCGTGGCGCCAGGCGGAAGCAGCGCCGTCATCTTCGCCTCGAACGACGCCAGCGACGACTGCAGGTGCTTGAGGTCGCTCTGGATCTCGGAGGAGGACAGTGCCTGCACGCCGTCGATGTCGGGGAGGAGCCGAGGCGCGCGCTGGTAGGAGCGGCGGTGCTCCTCCAGGTGGAGCGCCGCCACAGAGGACGAGGGGACGCCGCCGATGCTCCGCCGCTTCGAGTCATCCGCTCCTTCGCTCGCATCCTTCTTCTTCTGCGAGGGGCGTCTACATCGCGAGAAGATACACAGAGAGATACTGTTAGATTAGAGGAGACGACAGAGCCCAGTGGGGTACAACAGACCCATGACGCACCGCTTCTTCGCGCCGGCGGCGGAGGAGGACGTAGCTGCTCCTCCTCCGCCGTTCTTGTGGGGCTTGTCCCCTGAGGCTCCGCCCACAGCGTCCCCTCCGCCCTCTCCTCCCTTGGAGGACTTTGGTCGCGGCGGTTTAGTCTTGATCATGTGGTCTACTTCACGACGAGCTGGATGCTCGGTTCTTCGGCGCTGGTCCGCTCCGCCGTGTTGTGCTCTCCGCTACGCGTGTGGTGTGCAGCGCGTTCTGCTCTCCCCTGTGCTTTCCTGTTCTCCGCTGTTCTGGGAGGACGTCCGCTTGTCTTTGACCGCGGGCCGTCGGGGGAGAATGGCGGTGGTCGGGAATGCCGACTCGACCTTCGTTCTTTCGGTTCCAACTGGGAAATTGTGATGGCACACTGCTGCCCTCCGCTGCTCCGCTCCGCGTCCGCCGTGGGGGACGGATTGCCGTGCTTCCAAGGCGTCCACCACACTGCTGCTGCCTGTGAATGAACCTGGTCAGAGCGGATCCACTATCACCCAAAAACCCAGTCCGCCAACCTCCACCGCGCACTATTATGGCTCCGACCAGCAACTCATCATCCGACCCCGCTCGAGTGACCTCCTGTGTCACTCGCGACCCAAGGTCTCACCTGAGCAGCTCCGCACCGAAGAAGCACTGGGGAGAGGAAGATGATCTCGAGCTCCACGCGCGAGAAGGCCAAGGCCACGAAGCTGTATCTGGAGCAGAAGTACGCGCTGATGAAGAAGGAGCGCGAGGAGACGCGCGAGCGCCGCAGCCACTTGGAGGAGCAGATGGACGCCATGCGGCTCACCGAGCGCAAGAAGGAGCAGTACCGCCAGGAGCTGCGGCAGCAGGAGCTCCAGAGCATGCGCCACCAGCGGCAGCGCCTCACGGTCAACGACTTCTTGCCGCTGGCGGTGATCGGCCGCGGGGCCTTCGGAGAGGTGCGGCTCGTGCGCAAGAAGGACTCGGGCGAGGTGTTCGCGTTCAAGAGCATGCTCAAGAGCGCCATGGTGCTCAAGAACCAGGTCGGCCACGTGCGCGCGGAGAGAGACATCCTGGCGCTGGCCGACAACGAGAACGAGTGGCTCGTGACGCTGCACTACTCGTTCCAGGACGAGCACCGGCTGTACATGGTCATGGAGTACCTGCCCGGAGGTGACCTCATGGGGCTGCTCATGAAGCAGGACACCCTGAGTGAAGAGACCACGCGGCTGTACGCGGCGGAAATGATCATGGCCATCGAGGCCGTGCACAAGCTCGGCTACATCCATCGCGATATGAAGCCGGACAACGTGCTGATGGACGCCCACGGCCACTTGAAGCTCACGGACATGGGGCTGTGTAAGAAGGTGGAGAACGCGCGCGGGGATCTGCTGCCGCTGACACAGCACTCGGCCAACGGCGACGAGCCCACGATGATGGAGAGCACGGGACCAGACGCGACGCGCACGCGGCCATACGCACGCAATCGCCAAGTGGCGTTCAGTACTGTGGGCACACCCGACTACATCGCTCCGGAAGTGCTCGCACAGAAGGGATACGGCAAGGAGTGTGACTGGTGGTCGCTCGGCGTGATTCTTTATGAGTGTCTCGTGGGCTACACCCCGTTCTACGCGGATGAACCGATGCAGACATGCCGAAAGATCATCCACTGGCGTCAGACGTTCGGATTCCCCCCAGAGGTTCGCGGCGCTCTCAGTGCTGAGTGCATGGACTTCATCCGCCGCCTTGTGTGCAACGCTGAGAACCGTCTGGGCACGAACTCGGTGGAGGAGATCAAGCAGCACCCATGGTTCCAAGGCCTCGATTGGACGCGCCTCCGTTCGATGCAGTTTCCGTACATTCCGCCCGGCGGAGGAGCCGAGTTCGACGAGACGCTTCGCCAACTGCAGACGCTCGACCCGCAGCAGGATCCTGTGTACTACCAGACACTCGTGAAGCAGTTCACGTCCAACTTCGACGAGTTCCCGGAATCGTGTGAACTGCCACCCGCTCCCCACGAGGGCGGATACGTTGGCACCCAGGGTCAAGGCGGTCTCGCTCCTGCCCCACAGGGAATGCCCGCAGCATTTGGCCCAGATGGAAAGCCGCTCACGTTCAACAGCAAGTTCATCGGCTACACTTACAAGCGCAAACCGAAGGTGCGACTCGCGCTGGACGACGTGTTCGACCAGAACGGCGACCAAGTCATGGTCGACGCCAGCGAAGACACCAACGTGAACGCGTTCTTCCCCACCGGTCCATCAATGAGTTCGTAGAAAGTGGAGTTTTGCTTTGGAGTGGGGTTCAGGTTCATACAGTGGTGCGTTTGTAGTTCATGTTGGATGGTCTTATGTTCATGTACCTATTCCGTGTAGAAGTTCCAGACGCAGATACACGAGTCCACACCGACAGACACAAGCTGCCGCTCGTCCGGACTCCAGCTCACGTTGTTGACCGTGTCCGAGTGACCCAAGACCGCTGTCACGAGCGCCATCGTCCGTAAATCGAAGATCTTGACCTCACAGTCGTCACCACAGGCTGCCAAGTACCGACCCGACGGCGACACGGCAACAGCACACATCCGCGCGAGGCTCGCGTCCAGACACTGCACGGGTTCGATGATATCACAGTCCCAGAAGTGCAACCGTCCGTCGGAGCCGGCACTGATGATCTCGGTCTCGCTATCCAGACGCTGTGTGATCGCGTGGAATCCGCCTTCTTTCAGTTGCTGGGCCATGATGCGACGCTCGCTCTTCAGGTCGTAGATGAAGATCGCTCGATCGAGGCCACAGGAATGGACCCAGTGGGGTTTGCCAATGTCGACAAGCACTTGAGAGACCCCACGCTTGTGCTCGTGGAACTGAAGCACCAGTTCGTGGGTTTGCGTAGACCACACATTCACCGCACCGTCAGCCGAGCCACTGACGATGTACAGGGCGCTCGTCGCCACACTCGTGACTTCTCCACGATGGGCGTTAGCAATATGCCACTTCTTTTGGGCAGTTGACGCGTCGTAGGCACGCACCCAGCCATCGGCCCACCCGGAAATGATCAACGCAGGCGACTGCCGCTTCGTGAAGGCGAGGCTCAGTCCGCCCACTGCCTCCGTTGCCATGCACTTGAGCTTGTACGTCGAGAGATCCCACACCCGCACGCTACCGTCGAGAGAGATGGTAGCGAAGGTTTCGCTTGATGACTCGACAAAGCCGCATGCCGTCACAGAGCCGAGGTGGCTGCTCGCCAGCTCACTCGGCACGAGAGTATTGGCAACGAGGTGATACATTTTACCAGCCGAGGTCCCAGCGAAGACTTGTGCTCCGTCGGGCGAGACAGAGAGACTGGTCACACCTCCTACGAGCTGCACCTGGCCGACGAGATTCCAGTCTGAGTCGCGTCCGATAAGCTTCTTGAGCACGCCGTCACCAGCTCCGACGTATAGATAGCCCGTGGCTCGACACGCGACGACGCTGTGGACGCCGTTGCGTGAGACCGGGACAGCATTGCGGTACGTCTGTGCCTCGGTGTTGAACACCACAAGCTCTCCGGCGATCGTGCCTGCCAGAAGATCCATTTTAGATGTAGTCATCGTTGCACACAAGTAACTCCGTGCGAGGCCGATGTTGGGCATCGAGAACGTCCCGACCTCGAGACGGTACTGCATGCAGCCAATGTCGTACGCCAGCTCGCCCATGAGTAGCTGGCTCGCGTACGCGAAGGTGAGCGCGTACTTTGGACGCCGACACTTCTCTTCCATCTTTCCCCAGTTCAAGATGGTGACGGGAGTTGGGAAAGACTTAGTTAGTACTAGTTCAGAGGTCTGTTCACGACGATCAGGCACCACAGGACATCAGTTTGTGGTGGCGTGAAGGAATATCAAGTGCAGCAGAGACGTACACGCATATCCCAGAGAATGACGCGACAGTCCTCAGAGGAAGCCACCAGAAAGTGGTCGTCGGGCGAAAACGCCATTTGGATGACGGACTTTTGGAAGCCGCTGAGGCGATATAGCTCTTGGCGGTTGGCGAGGTCCCACACAATGATCGTTGCACCTTGCTCCTACATTAATACAGCGTCATGGAGTGTGAGAGAGGGAGTTGATGGGTCACTGGTAAAGGCTTCGGCATTACCTGGTGTCTACGCGATGCGACTTGGGCGGAAGCCAGCAACGTGCCAGTGTTGGACATGCTCATGGCGTTGATCTCCTCCTCATGGCCACGTAAAAGCTCTTGGTTGTGTGTCTCATGGATGTTGCCAATCACTACCGCAGCTCCCATGCTACAGCACCAAATCGTCAGCCCAGCCCGTATATAGGTTTCAATATCGATGTGGGCACGGACCACGTGACGTAGCTCTCGGCATCCGTCGGGTGCGCGTGAAGGGTAGAGCGGCCCTTGCCTGTGTACCCACTCACGTGCTCCAGCTCGAGCGTCGCCTGAACTGTAGGTGCACCACCATACTGGTTGGAACCAGCCGCGTAGGCTGGTGTGTATGAAGGCTCCCGATACCCAGCGGTCTTGGTTGAACCTCCGAATGCACCATTGGCTCCGTACGCTGGACCGGGTCCATGCGCGTACCCGCCGCCTCCTGGCGCGAACAGATCCGGATCTATGCCTTTGGCTTGTCGCTGCATATTGACGTGGTGGTGCAGTAGACGGCGAGTCTCGCTTGTCCGGAAACAGCGCCAAAGACTCCCGACATGTTCATGGGCTTGTCAGAGGCAAGAGAATGAAGCTATTCCTGGCGAATGGCTACATACACCATCACTCTGCTTGGGATGTGCGAACTTAGTGTGCACCACACCAATAATCAATAGCCTACCCCTATGTGATGGATACCCCAGCCCTAAACGTAATGAAACTGCACTTGCCGTTGAACCAGACCTCTGATTCCCACTGTGAATGGGAGGAAAGAAGCAATCAACTGGATGAAGATTTGTGAATTTTACCGATATGAAAG
This sequence comes from Pythium utonaiense, assembly GCA_023334595.1. Lineage (NCBI taxonomy): Eukaryota > Oomycota > Peronosporomycetes > Pythiales > Pythiaceae > Pythium > Pythium utonaiense. Next base: position 63,712 of record JAADVE010000003.1, on the reverse strand, counting down.
GAAAGATCGGCGGTCGAGGTCGTCCAGTTGACATCGTGGCGACCGGTTGAGGTGGAGGAAAAAAATACAGAAAACGGGAAGAAAAGGAAGGAAAGAAAGAAACCCAACCACAACGCAGCGACGAAAGCCTGCCGCGCGCGTGGAATCACATTTTTGCTCACCTGGCGTCAACATCACCTTTTCGTCGGCCCACCGGAGTGCTCTCTGGACTTGGCGCATACAGTTCACCACCCCATACGCCGGACGACCAACGGCGTCGAATTGATCGCCGCGGGTGACTATCTCGTGCCGATTCGCCACGCCGATTTATTACCGATACATCCCAAGAAACAGCAAGTCGCGGGGCGTTTCTTCTCAGGTTCACACGTCGATACGTACAGTGTCCGGTCCCTAATAACGGCACCATTCTCGCCGTTCTTTCGTTCTCTCGCGCCGCCTGACGCAAGATTTTCCCACCTGCCCCGCCACTGACCTCTCGACTCCCCCTTGCCGGAACTCTGGACGCTGGACGCTGGCGTTTGGACCGTGTTCTCTTTCGCCGCCGAAAGGAAACCCCAGAAAGTAAATTACACGCGGCGCGAATATGCTGCGGGCCAAGGCCGCCATCGGCATACGCAGCATCAAATGCGTGGAGGTGAAGGCGGAGACCACGACGCCCGGCGAGGTGCGCACGACCACGGACGCCAACGGCGTGCGCGTGAGCACGACGCGCGCGCGGCGCACGCTGCCCAAGCTCGAGTTCGTGGTCGAGGAGAACGGCGCGATCCTGCACGGGCCGCAGCGCGGGCTGTTCCCGTACTACGCGTCCGCGATCTCCACGGGTAGCGGCGTGTACGAGGCGCCCGCGTCCTCGGGCTCGTCGGCGTCGTCTGCGGCGGCCATGGCCGGCTCGCACCGGAACGACAGCCTCGCGGACGGCGAGGCCGACCTCACGGAGGGCGATTTCCGGCACCCGCCGGATCTCCAGCGTAGGGACAGCTACGGCACGGCCCCTCAGCAGCTCATGACCGACTGTGTGCTGAACGACACGCGCGCAACGACGCTGGCGATCAAGTACGACGCGGCGCTGGACAAGTACGTGTGCGGGTCGTCGATCGAGCGGTTCTCGGGCCACACGGGTGTGTGCCGCGTGCTGGGCAGCAAGAAGTACCCGATCATTCCGCATGCGTTGCAGATCGGCGATCTGCTGCGCATCGGATCCGTGGGTCTCGTGGTTTGTGAGCTGAATCGCGGGCCGAGCGAAGCGAACCTGGAGGCGCTGACCGACGAGGAGTACCAGTACATCAAGGAGAACTATCTGAGCCTGCCGCTGCAGCAGACTTTCCGTCCAACTGACGGTTCCAGTGGACGCAACCAGCACAACGACGGCGAGTGCGAAGAGGAGGAAGAGGAGGAGGACGCCGAGGACGAGCGCGGCAACAACCGTGCAAATGGCACGCGCGAGCGACGACAACAGAAGCTGCGGTCCGGAGAGACGTCGGACGAGGGTGAGTCGGAGGAGGACGGCGTGAAGCGGTCGGCGGACGACGATGCTGACGAGGACGACGCTGCGGAGGACGGAGAGTGTTGCGACAACAATGCCGAGCACGGAGGAGCGAGTCGCAAGAAGGCGCAGCGTGCCAAGAACAAGGAGGCGTTGTCGTCGTCCAAGGAGAAGCGGTTCTGCTACATTTGCTACGACACAGACGAGGAACCAGAGGAGAATCCGCTGGTGGCGCCGTGCAACTGCAAGGGCGACACCAAGTACGTGCATCTGGAGTGTCTCCAGCGCTGGAACAACAACCTGGACGCTGATGGGTCGAACCCGAACCACAAGATGTGCGCCGTCACCAACACGGACGGCCTGGACGTGTGCAGTATCTGCAAGGCGACGTACCTCACCAGCGTGAAGCTCGACGACGGTCGCATCGTGTCGCTCATGGCCAAGAAGTTGGCGCCGCCGTACGTGACGTTTGCAGTCGTGACCCAGCACGAAGCTCGAAGCCGCTCCACGACGCTCACAAACACGCGCTTCCAGCTCAGTTTTGCCAAGTACGTATCATACGCACTGAGGGCTTCGTGGGATAGAGACTCACCAATGTGCTCGTTTTCTTCCGCAGTATCCCTCGTGGACAACAGTACTTGACCATCGGCCGCTCAACGACCAACAACATGACACTGCGATACCGAACGGTTTCCCAACTGCACGCCAAGGTCAAGTTTGAAGATGTGAGTTATTCCCATCTCATTCAAGGCCCTGTGGGAGGGATTTACTCACGTCATTCGTTTCCCTTCTGTGCAGAACAACTTCTACATGTACGACGCAGCGAGCTCCAACGGCACGATGCTTTTCCTGAGCAAGCCGCTCGAGCTGGATTGGAATAAAACGGCTCACGTGAAGATTGGCCGCACGATCCTCACGCTCAAGTCGAAGACCAAGTGGAAGTGGGGAGGCGAGGGAGGTGAGGAAGCGGGTTCGTCTCCGCGCCCATCGACTATTCGCTCCAATCAGGCCAATGACGGCTTCGAAGATCGACTCTCTGACCCTCGGCACGAGCGTGTGAGCGATCCCAGTGCAGAGTTACTCTCGTCTCCATACGCTGCAGCGTTGCGCCAACCGCTGAATCGCACGTTCACGATGCCCCAGCAGTCGTATGCGCCGCACCAGTTCAACCGCACGATCGTCCCTCCATCCGACTTGATTCTCCCACCCAATGAACTCATCGGCGAGCTCGACGCTCTACGTTTGAGCGACATTATGGATGAAGCAACGCTCATGGCCTCTACTGGCTTAGGGCAAGCGAACCACACTGGCACGCCTCGACGATCATTCGGCACGCCACGACGATCGTACCCCGATCTACCAGCCTCAGTCGGCTCCAGCATTCCGCGCATCACGTCAAGATACGTGGAACGCCAGGATCGACAGCGTCGTGAGCAAGAACTTGCGGAGCGTCTTTCGCAACTGATGATGGGAAGCATGAGCCCAACAAATCGCTTGTCTGCACCAGGCCGCTTCGAGCGGTCGTAGAGCTAGCTCTCCTCCACCTGTGTCGACCATGCAGTATCACAGCCTGTGTGACCCGTAGTAGCAGCAGCAAGAACTCCATATATTTAACCGAACGCATCTCTGAGCTCTGGTCTGCCTCACTACCGCTTTACTTGTTTCCTGTCCACAGCTTGGTCGGCGTGGTGAGCGAGTTGCCCACCAGGTGCTTCCAGCTCTCGTGCGTCTGCTGGATCACGTCCACGGCGAAGTCGCGCGGCATGGGCTTGCCGTCGAACGCGAACTGGCTCGGCTTCTTGCCGTCCGGGATCTTGTAGTCGCGGAACCAGCGGTGGATATCCGACACGACGTCACGCAGGGGCGTCTTGGCCAGGTCCTCGATGTCGTTGAGCTGGGGTGCCAGCGGGTCGTTCACATTGATGGCGATGACCTTCCAGTCCGTCTCTCCGTCGTCGATCATGCCCAGCACTCCCAGCACTTTGACGGGGTACACTTCGCCCACGGCGGCCACGCGGCTGCCGATCTCCACGACGTCGATCGGGTCGTTGTCGCCGCCGTACTTGGTGTGGTCGTCCACGTGCTCTGGGTCTTCCCACGTCTGCGGCAGGCAGCCGTAGTTGACGAGTGAGTCGAAGTGGTAGAAGCGTGGCTTGCCGTTCTTCACGTCCTGCTTGATCGGGTTGAACTCTTCCTTGCCGGCGATCTCAAGCTTGGCGCGCGCGCCCTTGGGGATCTCGTTCACAAAGTGGAAGATGTTGTTGCCGGCCTCCTGCGGGTGGCGCAGCGACTCGTCCAGCGCCTCGGAGAAGAGCGGGATGTGGTGCCACGGCGACTGCTTGCGGCCCTGCTGGTCCTCGAAAAAGTAGCGGCACTCGATGGTCTCCGGCTCGCCCACGCGGCGGATGATGTGCTGCAGGACGGACAGCTCCGTGTTAGACATATAGCTAGGGACACACATGCACGAGCGAATATGAGCACGCACCAGCGAGCGCAGCTGAGGACGCGCGAGGCGGCCGGCAGCGCGAGAGAGGAGGACCGACATGGCGAGGGATCTCGTGGGCGCCAGGAGGTCAATTGAGCCGACTGACAATGGCGATCTGTGGTCGGTCTTGCAGAAGCGCAACATGCTAAATCAGTACAGTGGGCTTGTACCGGGATAATCCACTGAAATAGCGATGGAAATCCGATACGGGGTGAATACCTCCTATAGTTGATATGCGCAGGTGAGCCTTCAACATATATTCGAATAGGGAGGTGTCATCGTGAGACCATCACTCCTCTTAGGTGCGCGGGTCACGCAGCCACCGTTAGACCCGTCGGCCTGTTTCCTCGCTGGCGCATCCAGTTCAAATTTCAAAAAGGCAGAGGACGCGGGCCTGGGTCTAACTCTCGGTCTAATCGCTCCACTCAGCATCCTCCGCAGGCAGCCCGAGGAGCAAGGCGACGCCGTCTCCGCTCCCCTCCGCTCTCCTCCGCTCCCCTCCGCTCTCCGCCATGGCGTCCACCCCAGCGCACCACGCATCGCCCGCCGCCTTCACGACGCCCCGCGCGTACCACACGCCGTCGCCCGTCGGCCAGCAGCCCGTGCATCCGAATGAGCTGGACACGACCATGGAGGACGCCGATGAGGAAGAGCAGCACGTGGCGGACGACGAGTTCGCGTTCAACGCGCCCACGTACTACGACCTCAAGCACCCGGAGATGGAGCAGCGCTACGTCAACAACGCTGATGGATACTTCTACCGCGACGAGCAGGCGCACGCGCGACTGAGTGCGCCGCAGTCCCCTCCGCCTCCGCCAGCGGTCCCCCAAACCCCACAACGCGCTCCTCCAGCGGTGCTCCAGACCCCACAGCGTGCTCCGCCTGCAGCTTTCCACACGCCACAACACACGACCCCAGCAGTGCACCAGACTCCCCACCGCGCTCCTCCAGCGGTCCTTCACACGCCGCAACATGCGACTCCAGCGACGCACCAAACGCCGCAGCATGCTCCTTCAGCGATGCACCAAACGCCCCAGCGTACTCCGCTGCCCTCCTCCTCCTTCGCGAATCAGGTCGCGCGCACTCCGCAGACGCCCTTCGGCAACTACCGCGATCCCCAGCCAGCCGTCCCCTCGGAGGAGGAGGAGGACGCGGACATGGACGCGGACGACAGCCAGCAGCAGCTCCACACGGAGGACGACGACCGCATGAGCGACGGAGGCGAATCAGACGTCACGTTGGACCTGGAGGCGCTTGCGGCGGGCAGCGGACCAGCGTCCGCTCCGTCCGCTCGCTCCTCCGCTGCCATGGTCTCATCTGTGCCTCCTCCACCGCGCAGCCTCGGCCACAGCCACAGCTTCACGTCCTCCTCCTCGCTCCTCCAACCAACACAAGCGTATCTCCTGCGCTTGCAGGCGGAGCAGGCTGCTCGCACCCGCCAGCACCACGAGGCGACTGAGCACACACACGCGCCGCTCCACACGACGCAGGCTAAGGCTCCTCTGCTGCGCACGTCCCAGCGGAGTCACAGCGCCGACCACCTCCGCCTGAGTTCCACGTCTCGCGAGATCCAGCAGATCCAGGAGGAGAAGGAGCGGCTTCAGATGGAGACGATGAAGATGCGCGAGTTCCACGAGCGCGTCCGCAAGCAGCGCGTGCCCACCAACGTCCACCAGCGGAGCACCAAGCAGCTCACGATTCCGCAGTCACCGTTCCTGGAGGTGGGCCACCGAGGCGCGAGTCGTCGCAAGAACCAGCTCAACCAGAGCCTCAGCAGCAGCGACGACGGCAGCAACCACGCCGCGGAGGAGCCGCATCCTTACTTGGCGCCGGAGCAGTTTCTATCGCGAGACTACGAGTTCCCAGCCACGTCGACCCACCACAAGAGCCACACGGCGAACGGCGGCCACCAGGAAGTCACGGTGCCCCACACGCCGCAGCTGCGGACGTCGGAGCGAGCGGCGGCCCGACGCAACGTGTTCCCAGGCGACGAGCACGACGGGGACGCGCAGGAGCACAAGCCGGACTACAGCAAAATGAAGGTGAACGGTGTGACGCGCCCACTGTCGCCGCAGTTCGAGACGGACCGGCGCGCGGCCCAGGCTGCAGCCTACCGCAAGCCCATCGAAGTTGAGGACGAGGACGAGAAGGAGCTGAGCCGCAAGTTCCACGCACGGCCCGTGCCGAGAAAGATCTTTGAGGCGCCACCGAAGACATCTCCTCAGAAGGCGGCGGCCAAGCCGACGCTCACCAAGCCTGTTTCGCCCAAGCTCGCGACCAGTGCGCGTGCGCGTGCAATCTTCCCGGAGGAGGAGCCAGAGAAGAAGCCTGTGACCATCGCGCCGCGTCGCACGGGGCCTGTGGTACCGGAGACACCGCCACTCCGCAGCATCCAGCGCCACAATGCGTACCAGGAGAACTTGCGTCGCCGCCAGGAAGCCGAGGAGGAAGAGATGCGGAAGCAGCGTGAGTTCAAGGCGCAGCCCATCCGACTCACGACCACGCCGCCGCGGTTTGAAGGATCGAAGAAGCCGCTCACGGAAGTCCAGCCTTTCGCACTGCGTGGCGACCGTCTGCACGAGCGTGCCCAGGAACGCATCGAGCGTCTGCGACGGGAAGAAGAGGAGCGACTGCGCGCGGCACAGCAGTTCCGAGCCATGCCGATGCCTGTTGCCACGGACGAGGACATGGGCGCTGCTGATCACCACGCTCCAGTGCGTCAGCTCACCAAGCCCAACTCTCCAAAGTTCGCGACGAATCGCCGAGCAGCTGAGCGTGCGGCCTTCGAAGCGGCAGAACGAGAGCGTCGCGCACGAGAAGAAGAAGAGAAGCGGCAGATGGAGGAAGAGCGACGACGACAGGAAGAGGAAGAGATCAAGCGAATGCGTCGCGATGAGCTGGTGTTCCACGCACGTCCTGTGCCTACTGGTAAGGTGTTTGGACTCAAGGCTTCCACTCGTCCGCTCACGGAGCCAGAGAGTCCGTACCTTCAGACCAAGATCCGCGGCGGTGCAGCATCGTCGACCACGACCACTGCTGCGTAGAACGTGGACCGTTTTGGATCGATTTACTGATAGAAGAAGAGACGAGATCACGAGCAAGCCGGCGATGTGGCTACCAGCAGCTCCACGGACAAGTGCGGCTCCTACCCACGACGCCACAACCCCCTAATTTTAAGCGCGTAATGTAAGTGTGTTTGCCTGGAAGAGATGCTTGCCATGATGGTGTTTGGAGTGGCTTTTTTTCTGGTTTGCCAGGCGCCAGGCGTCCGTGGTAGGCGTTCATTTCCCAACTCCCGGGGCCGAAGACATTCGCACCATCAAGCGAATGAGAGATAGAGAGAGCGTGATGAAGACGCAGTTGCCATGGCTCCGGCGGCTCCTGCTGGTGCTGCTCACGACAGGTTGCGTCCCTGTGATGGCAGACTTTATCTCGGATTCGCTGTCGGCGTTCGTGGACGTGGGCAGCATCGCGAAGGATTTGCGCAACATCCTCGACCTCAGTGACAAGATGCTTCTCGGCAACGACTCGTCGTCCGTGAACTCACCGTTCGACGACCGGTTTCCGCTGTCGTCCCCGGAGCTTGGGCTGCTCTTTCAGATCTACGACAAGTGTGCGACGAACAAATCGCTGGCACTTCTCACGTGGTGCACAGGCACAGCAGCGAATGGCACGAGTCGAGACGGAGTGGCGTTGTGTCCGCGGGGCGTGCGGACACACCCGTGCACGGGGCGAGTGATGGACGCAGAGTCCGACGTTGTTGACTTCTTGTGGCCGTGGCAGGGCATCAAGTGCGATGCATTCACAGACCCCACGACCGTCACCAACATGTACGGCACGCGAACAGGAAGCTCACCCGCGTGAGCGATTCAAACCTGACGAATGATACAGCTACTTACCAGGTGAAGGACTCAAATGTCGACTGCAAGATCTCGACTTCAGCCACATGGTGTCGCTCGAGCAACTGTACGTCATCCGGAGTGATGCGGTGAAGAGCTAGCTTCGTGTACGCTCATGAGGTTTTTGTTGGCTAGGGATCTATCGAAGAACGAGTTGCACGGGCCGTTCCCGTCTTGGCTGGGAAACATGACGGTGCTTCGCTTCCTCAATCTACGAGAAAACCGACTCCTAGGCAAGATGCCGCTGTCGTTTGGCGACAACATCGCCATCGAAGTCGTGTACGTCCATATCCCCTTGTTACCTCCCACGAGGCTTTGTTTTTGATGATGTTGTTGTGCCCACAGTGACCTAGGACGCAACATGCTCACGGCTGCGTCGCTATCATTCTTCAAGATTTTCAAACGGCTCCGGTACCTGTACGTGAGCCTCTTCACCGGTATTGGATCCATCCAGCGTCTCATGTTATCTCTCTTTATGGAGACAGGGATCTGTCGGAGAACCTCTTCAATCTCACTCTCCCCTACGGCTTCTTTAGTGGCGACTACATCGAGCACGTGTGCGTCTGCCTTCTCTCCTACACTGCACTGCGCTGTCTGGCTTGACTGACTGGTTAACCTATTGACGCTGTAAGCAACCTGAGCTTCAACTCCTTCCACGGCACGCTGCCGCCGCTTCCACCGCTCAAGCACCTAACTACGTTGTAAGTGAGCGTCACGCATGGTTCCTTTGCAGCCGACAAGGTCTCATCATCCTCTGGGGATCTTCATCAACAGGGATCTGGCTCACAACGCGTTTGACGGAGAGCTACCGGCGGAGATGTCCACGTGGGGTTGGGCTGATCCCAACGACCCAGAAGACGACCCAGTGCTGCAAGTGCTGTGAGTGGAAGACTCTAAACTGCTGCAATCAGAGTAGTTGGACTGACAGGATAGATGGCCCGACGACAGTGACTTCTCTTACAACCGCTTCAACGGCAGCATCCCGCCCATTAACAAGCTCACCGCCCTCCGTCATTTGTATGTGAAGAGCTTGTCACGCTGAAGGGTGCTATCGCTCACGGTGTGGATTGGCTGTAGTGCGGTCCAGGCCAACCAGTTTGATGGCCTCTTTCCAGCAATCCCCCGGTCGATGTACGTGGCATAGTATCTTTGCAACCTCCCCCGCGACCTTGTCCACTGACTCGAACTGTGGGTGGAGGATAAAACCTGGGACTCCGCAGCATTTCATGGGCAACAGCTTCTACTGTCCAGTTCCACAGCTGACTCCGACCCCCGGAGAGTATGGAGAGCTCACATGCAAGTGCCGAAACGGTCTAGGGCGTCAGGACTCGAACAACTCTTCTCCTGTCGTCCCAGCCGCGATGGCTCTAACAGAGTGTCGAGCGTGTTCCCACGGCACGTACTCTAACGCATCCACTCACGGGAACTGCAGGGCGTGTCCAGTGGGTTACATCGCCAACATCAGCCGGCTAGAAAACGACACCAACGGTGCGACGTCGTGCGTGGCGTGCGGACCAGGCACGTTCTCCAACGTGTCTAGTGCTACCGAGTGTATGAAGTGTCCCCTGGGATCGGCGAGCAACGACACTGGCCAGGCCACATGCAAGAAATGCTATCCAGGCGAATATATGGACCGTGAAGGTGGCGTGGAGTGCAAGATGTGCCGTGAAGGGACTGACGCGCCCCAAGAAGGTAGTGCAAGGTGCCAGCCGTGTCGTCGAGGGATGTTCGCCCCTTACAAGGGTGAGATTGCGTGTCTTCCGTGTCCTCGCGGTCGATTCCAAGGTGAAGAGGGACAGACCCTGTGTCACGACTGCCCCGTTGGTCACGTAGCACCCCATCCAGGCCACACGGAGTGCACGCCGTGCCGCGCTGGCTCGTTTTACGAACCAAAAGGACGGAAATGCGTCAAGTGTGCGCCGAACACGTTCAGTGACGCAGACGCACAGCTCCAATGTAAGCCGTGCGAGCCAGGACGAGCGGCAGAAGGTTTTGGAAACTCGGAGTGCGAGCTAACAACTCGTGCGGGTTTCGGTCGGACAGGAAACGACGAAGAAAAAGAGTGTGCACCCGGCCAGTTCAATGACGGGAGCTACGTGACTTGCCAATTGTGCCCTCTCGGAACCTTCGCCAGCAACGCTCAAGCCACGCGGTGTACCGAATGTGGACCTGGATCCTTCAGTGACACGCTTGGCGCCTCACAGTGTAGTCTCGCGCAGCCAGGCAACTATGTGGGTGGTGCTGGAGCGGATCGATCGCTTCGGTGCCCACCAAAACACTTCAGCGACGTTGCAGGCTCGTCGGAATGTCTGCCGTGCCCTGTGGACTCGACAAGTTTGGTTGGAGGACTCGCCCAGTGTGTACCGCTCCTGGATGGAGAGATATTCCAAAGCGTTCGCTGGCCGCTGATACAACTACAGATGACCGGAATCGACATCTCTACTCTCCTGGCGAACGCGACTCTGCTGGATGAACTGCGAACGATCTGCAAAGACGTGATGGCCAACAATGGCGTCTCCGATTTTGAAGTCCACGTGGCAGATCTGAGGGCTGCGGGGCCATCAACCACGGAAGTGAAGCTAGCGATCGAGCAGTTTCCTCCACCGCATCACCAGCCTCGCGCGCCAAGACGAGACATGCTCACCAAGATCTCGGACACGTATGACGACGTGAAAGACACGGTCCAGGACGTGGATGACGCAGTAGACGATGCCAAGGAGTCCGCGACGCAATGGATGGACGGTGTCTCGGGCAAGTCGCATACGCCCAAGTTCCGTCGTGGTCGCCACGCAAACGTGTCTGAGGTGGTCCAGCAAGAGGCGTTCAAGCTCGCGTTGAGTCGGCAGTTGGTGCACGCGCGGAGCCCCCGGCTGCAAGCGGCTGCTAGCTTATTGACTGTGCGTCTCCTGTCCGAGCCGTTCGAGTCCACGAGGGCGATGCGGTGTCCCAAAGGGTTCTACTTCACCAAGCACTCAGCGTCCGGCCTTCGTAGCTGCGTAGCCTGTCCTCCAGGCTCCCACGCCGACGTGGAGGGCCTGCTGGATGCATGTTATCCGTGTCCGCCCAACACGTTCTCCGACATCGAGGGCCTGGAGAAGTGCTGGGACTGTCCGTGGGGCGAGGGCTCTCGCAAGGGCGCCACCAAGTGCGTGGAGTGCGGCTACTTCTCGCACGACTGCGACGACTTCTGGAGCAACGTGATGACGACGGTGGTCGGGCTCGCGGCGGCCGCGTACAAGATGTGGCGGCGGTCGCGTGAGCTGTGGGGCGGTCGCAGCGGCGCTCAGCTGCGGGACGAGGACGTGGCGCTGGTGGCTGCGGTGCGGACGTTCGGTCGCGTGCCGTGGAGCACGCGGCGAGGACAGAGGCCCGTGGACACGCGAGCAGTGGACGCGGGCCGTGAGGTGTAGAGTGCACTGAATACCGGAGACCGCGAGAGGAAGAGGCACGTACGTAGCCATGTTGAAGTTGCTCCAGTGGCGGTGGTCACTCGGGCGAGGGAGTCTATCGCGCCGCCGCTTCAACATTGGACGCACGTCTAATCGGCGAGCCTATCGAATGCCGTCTAACTTGGACGCAATTGCACGTCTGTTTCTTTTTCTTTTCTGTGTGTTCCTGGCCTCGCGTCTAATCCGTTTCGAGTCTAAACTTATGACCCACCCCATGGGTCTAAGAAATCCAGCGCCGGCCGGCCACGCGTACTGATCATGAAGCAGGTTGGGTCTTCGATGCAGACGCTGGGAAGCCTTCCAGCGCCGATCTGCTGTGTGAGGACTTGCGTTCTGGTGCGGTGCCGCAGGACGATCGCCATGTCCTCCCCCCGGACGTACCGTACTGGTATTAATACCAGCGCAGGCCGTGCCTGCAACGCCCCACGCGTGACTCACGTCGCATCACCCACGCAGTGCGCCTTTCCGGATGGGCGGCGCGTCGGTATACACGCTGTCCGCTCTCTCGCGCGCTTCGCTTTCGTGTCGTCCCGCCCCCAAACGCAATAGTCTTCACCTGTTACCAGCACTGTGGCTCTGATTGAGTTGTTTTGTGGTACGCAGTGCACGCACCTGGGGACGCGTATACGTCGGGTATACGCGTGGTATACGCGCGTATACCTCCCGCCCGGTTCGTTGGGTGGGGAGGCGACTGAACTTTCTCGCCCCGGCCGCGCACACAACCACACTCGAGCGCTGCGCGTGGGATCTCCATCGCCACCATCTCCACAGCTCCGCGGCGTGGCAATCTCTCTCTCTCTCTCTCTCTCTCTGTTCCTGTCTCCGTGGCCCGCCGCCTGTGTCCGCCGTGTGTGGATGAGCGCGCCGCAGTAAGGAGATGATTGCGCACGAACAGCAAGCCGCGAATTGGGGGACGGCTTCGTACGCGCAGTCGCGGGTACGTGCTCCTCCGTGCTCTGTGTGTGTGGGTTGTTCTCATGGTCTCATGGCGTCTGTCGTGGCTGCGAGCGTAGACGGACATGGACAGCGTGCCGCTCTTTGAGCGCGAGCACCGCAGAGATTCGCAGCTCGTGCAGCGCCTGCAGAATGAGCTGGCGGACGCCAAGCGCTTCCTGGAAGCGCAGGCCCGCCGCCAGAACGACCTCGAGTACGTGAACGAGGACCTCGAGCGGCGTCTCGAGCAGGAGGCGCTGGACCGCATCGCGCTAGACGCGCAGAAGGCCGAAGATGAACGGTGCGTGCTCTCTCTCTCTCTCTTCTACGTGGTACGACCAGGATCTGACCTTTGCTGCTTGTGTGGTCAGACGCTGGATGCAGGAGCGCGCGATGCTGGAGGCGCAGCGTCAGGAGTGGGAGAAGAAGTTCGAGGACGAGCGGAATCGCCGCGCGACCATCGAAGAGCGGCTCCGTCGCGCCGAGAAGGAGCTCTACCGCATGCACCAGAAGAAGTACGACATCGAGAAGACGGTGCGGCGCGAGGAGAGCGAGCGCCGCCGCAACGAGGCCCAGATCATGCGCAGCCTCGAGATGGACTCGCAGCAGGCTCAGCAGCAGCAGCACGCGCGCCGCAACCAACCCATGAACCCGCAGGCCTACCTCAACATCGACCCGACGGTGAACCCGAAGGACTCGAAGCCGGCCGACGTGCGCACGCGCCAGGCGCTCTCCTCGGCCATGGACTTTTTCGGCGTCTAGCATCGTCGAACGGCGGAACGAACGGGTACAGTAGATGGCTACAGACAAGGGTCTCTGGTGTCTTACGGTGGGAGACCATGGAGAGATTCCGATCGTGCAGAAGGCGGATCTCTCTATCTCTCCACCGGCAGACGACGAGCACGCTCGGGACGGATGCTCAGGGCAGCCCGCCCGTCGGTGCTGGCCGCGTCGCTCGCGGCGGGTTTATATTATTTTGCGCTTTCATTTTTATAAGTTCATAGTCCGTTTGTTGCTTGGTGGGTGCGTGTTGCGTATGCGGGAGAGGGTGTGGCACTGGTGCGATGCAGGCCAAGCAAGAACCAACTCCAAGAGGCAGCGGAAGTCCCTCCGTGAAGCATGCGTCGTGTGCAGGTTCGTGAGCGTGTTGGACGGAAGACGAAACCGGAGACTCTCCAGCTAACATTACGCAGTTCATCCTGTGTTACTTCGTGTGGAAGCTCTTGCGCATCGACCTCCGCCGGCCATGGGGACAAGCAATCTGAGCTCCAAACCTTTGTCTACGTCTCGTCCGTCGCGCTTGCTGTGGTGATGCGGATATTCACGCGTCTCTTCTCACACGTCGCTGCAAACTTGAACACCAGTGAGGTCGCGTCGGCATCCATCGTCATCGCACGCTCGTCGTCTCTGGTCGCGACACTGAGAAACGCTAGCTTGCTGTGCAGATCCAGCGGCTTCTCCCGCGCATAGATCGGTGTTTCGTACGTCGCCTTGCATTCAAACTTCAATCGTTGGCACCTATTCGATTCAGTGTGCACCGAGATAATGCGTAGCCAGAAGTTGGACGCTAGCACGGCCTTACGCGCTTTGATCCAAGCTCGCGCTGGAGATGAGCAGCCCAGATAGATGCTGCGCAAGCCCCTGGTCATCGCGTGGTCTGGGTCAGCGAGCATCTGGAAGAACGCCGGCGCGGTCAAGGTCCAGTACACGTCAACGCCAATGAGCTCGAGTGATTTGTCGACCTCATGGAGAAGCGCGAGCAGCTCCAGCGCTTCAAACACGCGGAAGTTCTCAGGGGGATCGGTCGTCAGGAGGATGTAGCGGTGGCCATGTAGTATGTTGGTGGGGCACAAATCTCCATCAGCCACGGCCGCAGTGCCTCCAAGAGGTTCTCCGGCGAGTCCATCGTGGTCGTTTCGCTCTGGGACTTCCTCTTGCAGAATATTCAGGACCTGCCAGACCGTGATGTGAGAGAATTGTTGGGCGTGCTGTGGGCCGGGTTCGATGTTGACATTGAGAGTCCTCCGTCGCAGGTTTGCGACAGTGGTTTGCGAGTGGAAGTCACTGACTGTTTCAGGGGAGCTATTCCCATCAAACGACAGTTGACCAAGACAACGATGGAATCCCCGCAGGATCTGCTGCTGGCGCTGCGGCCGTGGCTGCGCGTGCTCCGTGACACGACAGAGAGTCCGCTGGAGCCGTTGCGAGTGCGGCTACTAAGATACGGTCGCACCGTGGACCACCGCACGTTTGAGGCCCTGGAGCTGCTCGTGTTGCTTAGCCAGATCGACTACGATACCTGGTAGCAAGCGATGCGTCTGACGTGGCCAGACTACGCAGACGAAGTGATTGACCTCTCCATTGATCGCGCTCTTCAGCTAGAGTGCGCAATTTCCTTCTTCTATCGAGATCAAATCGACGACGACGAATGGCTCAAGCGCTTCATCGTTAGTCGATCGGAGCTGGGCGACTCGCCAGGATACGTGGCATTGCGACGGCGTCTGGAGACTGCCTATGCCCACAGAGAACGAGACACCCGACCTTTTCAACCCAAGCCAGTGCCTCGTGATCAACTGGTGATTCCTGTGGCGGTGGCCATGAGTCAGCCTTCGTACATGGACAACTTGCGGAAGATGATACAGATTATGGCAGTCCAGCAAGCGACGTGGATCGCCAGTGCGGCCAAGAACGAGGACTTCAGGCCGATTTTCCGGGTGAGAACTCTCACTCCAGCGTTATTTGATGGGTTCTTGTCCGTCGACGCGATGCTGTACATGGTTCAGATTGTACAGCTCGGTGGATTTATCAATGCGTTGTGTGTCCGGAGTGGAACCGTGTGAGCCACGAGTGCTCACCACCGGACTTCAAACGCTCATGGGGCGAGTGACCAAGGATGCTGAGGATGCTGATAGAACTGCACGTGGTGGATGTGACTGTGTGGAAGTGTGCCGTCTCATTGATCGACGCTCTGTTACCGCCGTGTGCTCGGCGCTCGCCGCGAGTCAGACGGTAAAGCGTGTGTATCTGAACTTGGTCCCTTTGGATTTGAGCTCTGAGGATCATCGCGACTGCTGGTACTGGATAGCGTACGCGCTATTTAGTCGGTACGCCGAGCACCGCATCTCCTGTGCCATCATAGCAGACAGCCTTCGCCTTGGGGATGTCGCGTGCGTGAAGGAGTTTCTCCAGCACCCAAACCCGCTACAGCTCCTCTGCAAAGAAGAAGCCCCAACAAGAGTCTCTGCGATCGATGAATTCGTCACGGCATCACGCTTCTATTTGTCGCCACCATCCACGGATCCAGCCACTCTGAGCGAATCTGCATGCAACTTTTCTCGACAGCAAGTCCGCATCCTCGCGTCAAGCGAGCAGACGGATGATGTCTCCACCAAACAATTCTAGAGGGTCATGCTGCCGGGTTTCGGCCCTGCGTGGGTGGCTCAGGACGACGTTAAAGACCGCGTCTCCACCAGCGAACCACTCCCTCAAGGGAAGCATGTGATCGTCGAGCTACTACGCCTGGTTGGTCACAACCTTACTACTATCGAGTTCACGTACATCGTAGACCAAGAACCACTCGACGAGTGGCTCTTGTCGGTCTTCGAACTCTGCCCACAGCTCCGTCGGTTGAAGGTTCAGCGTGGGGTCATCCACTCGTTGGATACGCTGGCTGAAGCATACGAGCGCGGCGTCAGTCACGTTGAGGACTTGTGGATATGGTGCGATGTGGTCGAGTCTTCGCATGCACCAGCGTTTGCGTCCAAGTTAGCTGACCCTGATCATCCGATGACCAGGAGCTTGCGCAGCTTGAAGATCGAGTATGAAGGCCAGAGCGGCTCTCTGACCCAACTCTCCGACGCGTGCACAGCCGTTCTGGCCGCCAACTATAGGCTCCGCACGTCGATATGCGTGCCTACTACCGCACGGAAGACGAAGGTGAGAACAGGTCGCAGCTCACGATCCATGAGGATGGAACGACGGCAATCCACCAGCAGAGGCTGCCGTTGGATCTGCACGCCAAGCTTGCATTTCTGAGCGTTGTGGTCGGCGATGACGTCCAGCAGCAGGCAATGCAAGCCCTGGATGCTGGCGTGCTCTCATTGGTGCTGCAGTTCGCTGCGCAGTGCGAAACGCGCAGCGTCTGCGTCACTGCCGTGGTAGCAGCCCGTAGCAGTTGCCTCACTCGTCTCTGAGTTATTGTTCAGGTCAGGAAAGGTGAACGAGTGCCATGACAACCCGTGCAGTTCACAGATGTATGGTGATTCCTAGCACTACAAACCCAATGGAGTCACTTCTTTATGCTAAGCCCTTGTAGAGCACTGTTACACACCACTCCTGTGGGACGGGTTCCATTTCGTTCGTGATAGATACGTTCATTCACACACATCGCAGTCTACACTACCGTAGTCACCACCTCACACACCATAGCCGCCTGAGCCTCGCTCAGCCCTCCATGCTGCAGCACTCGGTCCACTCTCTGTTGCTTCAGCACCGCGTGGGGTGTCGCAGCAAACTCGCTCGCATCGTAGCTCAGCACGTGCTGCCAGACCACCGGCGACGCGTTCAGCGTGAGATCCTGGAGCAGCTTCTGACGCGCGAAGCTCAACTCCTGAACTCCTACCCGGTCGCTGTCGCCGAAGAGGTACGCAACAATGTGGTGGATCGCGAGCCAGTACGCGAACGGCCCTCGCTCGTGGCTCACGACGCCCTGCTTGCGGTTCGCGATGGCGTGGGTCATCGCTCGGATCAGCGTCTCGTCGCTCTTCTTGGCCGTGCGAGTGGCGCGACGGCCAGTGTTCTCACGCGCGTCGCCTCCCTGGAACGGCTCCAGTCGATGCAGCAAGTGGCTGTCCGCGAGCTCCTTCCACACCCACTTGCGGATCTCGATCGGGAAGTCGTGAAGCAGAAACAGCGTCACAAGACGCGCAAAGTGCGTGTTGCCAAACGAACTGGACGTGAACTCGTTCACGAGCTTCTCGATGAATGTCATCACGGTCTCCGTCTCGCTCGTGAACGATGTCTTCGGCGCACCGTCCTCCGACTTGGCTGGCTCACGCACTTCGCCGGCCTCAATGCTCTCAAACTGACGCAGGTTCCGCAACATGCCGTCGTAGAGCGCCGTCGGGTTGGCGTTCGTGAGCACGCTGGTCGCGTACTTCTGGAGAAGCTTGGCCAACGCCAGGTCCACGTACTCGTCAAAGAGCACGTCCGCACCCGCAAAGAACACGTGCATGAGATGGAAGAGCTTGTCCTCATCTCCGAGAGCTGACGACTGGGACGCTGGCACAGAGGAGCTCCGCACAGCTCCACCAACGATGGCTTCGAGCTGGTCCAGGTAGCGACACGCAGCACTCACGATGACCTTCATCTCGTCAGCCTGAGCGTGCGACGGTCCCAACGTCGTGGCCGCGTGCTTGAGCTTCTCTTCTTCCGCGGCATTCGTCGGTGGCGTGTACTCCAAGCGTGAGAACGGACAGAACATCCAGAAGAACGGCAGCGGTAAGTTCGAGCCAATGTACGCCTGCTCTTCCTGTGGCTCCACGAGATGGCACGTCCGCTTCTGCTTGGGGTTCGTGCGTGGGGCGAAGAGCATCTGCGAGTGCTCCTCCTGGTCCTTGGTGCTGTTGACAAGCGCCTGGTAGATGGGGATGAGAATGCGGCTCATGGTGGTCGCATCATTGACGTCAGGGAAGAAGCCGGTCTTCTGCAGCACTACTGGGTGAAATAGCACGCCTGCAAAGAGGCTGTGCAGCCAGAACTGGTGGCCGGGCTTGAGATATTGTACGATCTGCAGGGCTGTCGCGTAGACCAAGCGGATGAAGTCATCGTCGTGGTGGTCGACGCGCACAAAGAAGTCGGTCACGTACAGCAGCAGCTCACACGTGTGGAGTGGTGAATCGAGGGTCGAGTCCGACGCTGCAATCGCATTCAGCACGACAGGCTTGATCTGCTGAAAGAACTGAGCGCGAACCTCTTCGTCGTCTTCGTCGTCACTCAGCAGGTCGTGCTGAAGCACTTGCCCAGCGAACGCCATCATCACGACCATCAACTCACGTCCGCGTGGACTGCCAGTCAGTTGTCTCCGCCACGTCGACGTTGAGAGGTACGTCTGAAGCTGCTTAAGAATGGCGTGGAAGGCAAGTCGGTTGAGATGGAACTTGGACACGAGTGGACAGCACACGCTGAGGAATCGGAGGCTGGCGGTGATCATGACATCGGGCTGCTCCTGTGTAGAGAGCAGTGGCAGCCGACGGAACAGCTCCTCGGCAGCGAGCTTGATGAAGAATCCAAACTGGTTGAAGTAGTGCTGCGCCTCGTGGATCGTGTCGAGGCGAGCGAACGCCTCCAGAGCCGCGAACACGGCTGCGAGGTTCCGATCCGACCACTTCTTGACGCCAGTGGAGGCTTCTGGCTTGTCCTGAACGAGGTTCACACCATCGAAGCCGCAGAGCAGCGGGTACATGTAGGCAAAGCAGTGGAAGTCCATGCCGTAGCCCAGGAGCACGCGCCAGACACGGAGACTCTCCAGCTGGATGTTCTCCAGCGGGTTTTCAGAGGCAACCAAGTCGCCACGCAATGCGAGAAAGCCTTTGGTCGACTGGATCACGCCTCGTTCGATCAACAGCGTCGCCACTTCGCGATTTGCTTGGCACAACACTCGCATCAGTAAGAGCGTCTTGTGCGTGTGGCTGACAGCGCGTACAAACTCGTTCGCTTGCTCTGTCTGCAGTGTGAGAACGAGCTCGTTTTCGAGGTAATTTGTCTGCAGGGCCTTTAGCAGCTTGGCGTCTGTAGCGACAGCCTGCGCAGCACGCGGCGAGTGGCCAGCGATCCGGATCAAGATCTCTAGCAGCTTGTCCATCGCGTCAGCGTCCGGGAGCTGGATGGTCGTGAGGATGTAGCTCAGTCGCGCAACGATCTCCATCTTCAGCATGCCCTGGACCGGATCCAGCGACGACAGTTCCTGGTCTCCTATTGAGCCGCCGTCTTCCGGTGACTCGGACGTGTCGATATAGACGACTTCATGGAGAAACTCCTCCTTCGTCGCGCCAACGTCCACGTGGAGATGGATAGTGGGCGTGGCTACCACAGTCCCTCTCGCAGATTCAAAGTCCTCCGTCTTCTCCAAAGTCCCGAGCGGACACAGGAAAGCGTGGAGCGCAGCGATCGCGGCACTCAGGGCCGTGTAGTTCTGGTCGTCGAGCGTCATCCGCAGCGCCACCGGTAGCTCCTTCGGGAGCACACGCGGGACCCGCTCGCTGGCTCGCTGCGACGGACGTTTTTTGAGGATCTTGCTGATAGTCGTAAGAGCCACAGCCCGTTGGCTCGCGACGGTGGACCGCGCCAAGTGCAGCAGCTCGTCCATCGTGTAGCCAGCAGCTTCCGGGTCGTCTCCATGGTGGTAGAGACCCGTGTGGACGGGCACAGAGGTGTCCGTGGTGACGTGGTCGCCGCTAAAGTCGAACCGCTCGGTACTGGCAGGCGAGGCCGGTTTCTTAGACTGCGTCTGACGCACGGGGTGGCGCTTCTTCGGTGCAGGTTTGGTGTCCGAGTCGACAGTACCACTGGGTCGGTCTAACGGCTGCATCCACGCGTGCTTGGCTCTCTCCTCGGCTGGCAGACGCTGCGCCTGCGCGAAGAGCTCCTCCTCCGTCTCGATCTTGGACAGATCGATGCCCGCCGCGACTAACGCCTTCGTGGCGTTCACGACGTCCATGCGTTTGGACACAATGGGCGTGGCGGTCGTTTTTTGGGTCGTACTTTCCTGGGCCTTTCTCAACGGCGGGGTAGTCGTCTCGGTCTCACGAGGAGCTCCTGGGTCCGACGCTTTGCTGCGGTTCTTTAGCTTGGCGATCAGCTCTGGATCCAGCATCCGCAGCAGCTCCTGCTGCGCCTCGCGGATGTCGGCGGTCGACATGTTGCGCAGCGCCGCCGCATTCGTCTGGTCGATCTCGTCCCACTCCTGCTCGCTCACCACGTCGCTGCGCTTCTTCTGCGGTGCCGATTTGCTCGCCTTGGCCTGAGCGGCCGACGCCACGACTGGCGCTCGCTCCACGATCTGGCCGTTGCCCGACAGCTTGCCCGGCTCGCTCGCTGGCGCTGGCTGCTGCTGGCGGTTGCGGCGGCCGAAGAGGCTCTCGCCGCGGCGGCGCACGGCCGGGAAGCCGCCGGCCGTCGTGCGCGGCTGCAGGATGCGGTTGGTCTCGGTCAGCTGGATCACATCTCGCTCTTGCACATGGCCTACGACCTGCGGGCCTTCCTCCATGGCGTCGTCCGCGTCGCTGCTGTGCGTGCGCTCCGCAGTCGCTTCCGACGCGTTCTTCTCGACCACGGGCGCAACCTGCGGCGGCCCCACGCGCGTGATCTTGGCCGCTGGCCGCTGGCTCTGGCGCATGAACGTCTCCTGCTCCTTCAGCAGCTGCTGCAGCTCGTCATCCACATCGATGTCGTTGCCTGCGCGGCGTGCGCTCGGTCTGCGCGTCGCCATTTCGGTCGTGGTGGTGGTGTCGCTTTGGATTGTGAGTGGGGCGAAGAGCTCCACGGGGTTTCAGCCAATCAACGACGCGCAAGCGACTAATTATAGCGAATCAAATCATGCGACAAGATCCACTGCTATTGGTGAATACCCACATGATTCTGCGTTATCGAAGTACATTTCCACATCACTCGGACTCGTCTACACTGGAGCCATGTCCTGCGTCCGCTCGTGCGCTGTCCTTCTTGGCATCAAGCCTTCTCCTTCTCCTCGTCCTCGTCCTCATCCTCTTCTTCTACCGGATCATCGTCAGCAGAATCACTATCGTAGCTGATCTTGACGAGTGATGCGTGCGTCTTCACCGTACCGTCAGCGTGCTCGGAAGCCTTATCATGAGCTGCGACCCGTTCTCACCTTCGTCTTCCGTGCGGTAGTAGGCACGCATATCGAACGTGCGGAGCCTATAGTTGGCGGCCAGAACGGCTGTGCACGCGTCGGAGAGTTGGGTCAGAGAGCCGTTCTGGCCTTCATACTCGATCTTCAAGCTGCGCAAGCTCCTGGTCATCGGATGATCAGGGTCAGCTAACTTGGACACAAAACGCTAGTGCATGCGAAGACTCGACCACATCGCACCATATCCACAAGTCCTCGATGTGACTGACGCCGTGCTCGTATGCTTCAGCCAGCGTATCCAACGAGTGGATGACACCACTCTGTACCTTCAACCGACGGAGCTGTGGGCAGAGTTCGAAGACTCGAATTGATTGCTGGAGAGATATTCCCCACTGGAAGCGAGGATACGAACTCGCTGTCGAGCAAGCTTGCAGCTAGATTTGCCCGGAGTGGTTGGATCTGTGAATGGTCGTGACAGATAAAAGCGTGATGCTGTCACATATTCATCGATCGTAGACAAGTTTACTGGGGCTTCCTCCCTGTCGAGGAGGTGTAGCGGGTTTGGGTGCTGGAGAAACTCCTTAACGTATGCAATGTCTCGAAGCCGAATGTTGCCCGCTTTGATAGCCACAAGGGAGGTACGGTTTTCGGCGAACCGACGAAAGAGTGCGTACGCCATCCAATACCAGTAGTCACGATGGTCCTCGAAGCCCAACACTGAAGGAGCCTCCCGCGTGCTTACTTCATCTGGTTCCAATTTGAGAAACACACGTGTTACCGTCTGACTGCGCACTCCCGCTGAAGAGCACGATCAATGGAGAGTTCAATAACTTCGTCTGCGTAGTCTGGCCACGTCAGATGCATCCGTGTTGATTGTGGTGTTGAGTTGAAGAGCTCCCAGGCCTGTACTGTCGGGTGCGCTATCTAGTCTGCAGCACGAGCAGCTCCAGGGCCCCAAACGTGCGGTGGTCCACAGCTCGATCTTCTATTAGTAGCTGCACTCGCAACGGCTTCAGTGGGTCCGGGTGCAATCCGGCGATCTCGGTGGCGTCGCGCAGCACGCGCAGCCACGGCCGTGCACCCGCAGCAGATCCTGCGGCGATTCCATTCTTGAACTGCCATTTGATGGGCACTATGAACAGCTCCCCCGAAACAGTGTCATCTGGGGTGTCTGTTCAAGCAACATTTCCTCTATCACCAGTCGCCGGCCACCTTCGCGCAACCTGTGAGGCCGGACCCGCTCACTGGCTGGTCATCTTCTTCGTTTGACACCACCGCCCGACGTCACCACCATGAGCAAGCGCGCCGTCGACCTCGTGCTGCTTGCCAGCCACATCATCCCAGTCGTGCCCACCAATGTGGTGCTGCGCAACCACGCTGTCGTCGTGCACGGCAGCCGCATCGTGGACCTGCTGCCCCAGGCCGAGGTCGCTGCCAAGTACGAGGCTGCGGAGACCAAGGACCTGGCCAACCACATTCTCATCCCAGGCTTCGTCAATGGCCACTCGCATGCCGCCATGAACCTGCTGCGTGGTCTGTCGGACGACAAGCCGCTGTGCGACTGGCTCATGCAGGACATCTGGCCAGCCGAGGGCAAGTTCGTGAGCCCCGAGTTCGTCAAGGACGGCGTGGTCCACGCGGCCGCGGAGATGATCCGCAGCGGCACGACGTGCTGCAACGACATGTACTTCTTCCCAGGCGACGTCATCAAGGCGCTCGAAACTGTGGGTTTGCGTGGCGTCGTTGGCCAAATCGTGATGCAGTTCCCTTCGGCGTACGCGAGCGGTCCAGACGAGTACTTTGCCAAGGCGCGCGAGCTGCTGGTCAAGTACCAGGGCCACGAGACCATCCACTTGTCGGTGGCGCCGCACGCGCCGTACACGGTGAACGAAGAGAACTTGCTCAAGGTCGACGCGCTCTCCAAGGAGTTCAACGTGCCAATCCACATCCACTTGCACGAGACCGTGGCCGAGTGCGACGACAGTGAGCACCAGAACAAGAGCTCCATGAACTGTCACCTCAGCGACCAGAAGCTGCGTCCAATCGCCAACTTCAAGCGCCTGGGTCTGCTCTCCGACCGCCTTGTGGCCGTCCACATGACGCAGCTCAACGACGAGGAGATCGCGGACATCGCCGCGGCTGGCACCTCGGTCGTGCACTGCCCTTCGTCCAACCTCAAGCTCGCGTCGGGTATCTGCCCTGTGTCCAAGCTCGTGGCAAGCGGAGTGAACGTTGCTGTCGGCACGGATGGTGCGGCTAGCAACAACTCGCTTAACATGTTCAACGAGACCAAGCTCGCTGCGATCCTCGCCAAGGTGGACTCGATGGAGAGCACCAGCGTGCCGGCCGCCACCGCGCTTCAAATGGCCACACTCAACGGCGCCAAGGCCGTCGGTCTGGAGAAGGAGATCGGTTCGATTGAGATCGGCAAGCGCGCGGATCTGGTCGCGATCGCCAGCGACGACATCGAGATGATCCCGATGTACGACGCCATCAGCCACGTCGTCTACGTTGCCGGTCGCGAAAAGTGCGTTTTTATTCGGTGGTTTCCCGTCGCGTGATGGAGAGTTGGAAGCTAACGAAGCTTGTGTGTTGTGTGTGTTCTTGTAGCGTGTCGGACGTCTGGGTGAATGGCAAGCAGGTGCTGGCCGACCGCAAGCTGACCAACATCCGTGAGGCCACCATTAAGGCTGACGTCGCCAAGTGGTACGGCCAGATCAGCGAGTTCCACGACGAGCTCCAGAAGAAGAAGACCCAGGAGTAATCCGCTGGCTCTTCGCTGCTGGGACGACCTCCACCCGTGACGTCGCCCCTCCTTACGTAGGCTTAATCATCCTTCACGTTGATGAGCAATTCCTTGTGCAGAATGTCGTGGATCTGCGCAATAGTGAGAACAGGGACTGTCCATTGGAATGGTACAATACCATGAACTCTAGCAGAGGCTGGTTCAGTCGCAGCTACGTGAGCAAGCACCTGCTTCGTAGAGGTTGAGACGACACCAGTGTCAACCGGTGGTGTCGAGAAGTCCTCGAAGATGCCGTCCTCTTCGAACTCTGCCAGCTCAGGGCTCACCGTCGATTTTGCTGTGGCAGGCACCGCTGTATTTGTCTCTCCGTCCATCGCTTCCTCCTGATTCTGTGACTTTATCCGCTCTGCTCGGACGTCACAACCATGGAGAACTCTCTTGAGCAGCGACGCACGAGACTGTACTCGCAACTTTGCCTTCGCGCGCGCATCGGCCGCTTCATCACTTTGCTTGCGCTCTTCTTCCACGAGCCGATGAGATTCCTCCTTCCTCAACCTCGCGTGGATCTCGCGTTCCGCCTCCCGTTGCTTCTGGAGACGCTCTTTCTTGCTCTTCTCTTCCAGCTGATGTCTCTCTTGGCGACACCTCATCGCTTCGCTTTGCGCGTGCTCGATCTGGTTCTCCAGCTGCTTCTTCTTCTCATTTAACGACCGCACTCGCTCGCCTCTGATATCGTTTCGGTCAGTCGTTCTCTTGATCTGCGCCTGCAGCCGAGCCCACTCCTGCTGCTCTTGGGAATGCTTTCGATGAGCGCGCTCGTTCACCACCAGCTCCAGCATCATCTAACATCACAGCTCATCGTCAGACCTTCCACTCTATAGCACACGTGCGCTAACCACTTCGTACCTGATCGTGCATCTCTCGCTCCAACTCGCTCAGGAACGCTCGCTTCGCTTCGTGTTCCACCTTTAACGTCTCCTTCTTCTCTGCTTCGTTCCGTCGCGCGGACGAGAGCGCGGTCTGGCTACTCTGGGGCGTCGACGGCGCCGACTGAGGACGCAGTCGCAGCGCGAACTGCTTGCCCTTCTGCCGGATCTCCTCGATCTTTCGCATCTCCTCCTGAAGACGCGCGGCGTTCGCTTCTCGCTCCTGCTGCTGCTGCTTCTGCTGAAGCAGCTTCTCCATTTGAATACGCCTCGCTCGCTCCTGCGCTCGCGCCAGTCCCTCTTCAGCCGTGAGTTCCAGTTGCTGGCGCTTCTGCGACTGCTGCTGCCCGTCGTCCTCACTCTTCTCGCTCGGCTTCTTCTTCTTCAATTTCTTCTTCTTCTTCACCACCTTCAGCTTGCGCGACGACGACACCGCAGAGCCCGATGACAACGCCACTTCACTACTCGACGCGCCACTGCGACCGCTGTGTTCGCTGCTCTTGTCGCCGTCGCTGCGACTCGTCCACGCCGACGCAACAGGCTCATCCGGGCTGTTACTCTCGCGCGCACGCGAGCCCTTGGCCGCGTCCAACGCCGCCGCGTGACTCCTCTTCTCACCCTTGACACCAGCGTCCACGTGGTGGTGAGCACTCGTCGTCGCCAGGAGCCGCTGCCTGAGCAGCGACGGCGGCCGCTCCACGACCTCTTCCTCAAAGCCATTGGCGTCGTCTTTCTCGCCCGCTCGCGACGGCGCCACGAGCGCTTTCGCCGCGGTTTTCGCGGGTGGCGACACGACAGCCGCTGTCGCGGCGGCCTGCACGTACATCTCGCGCATCTGCGACTCCTGGTCCGCGAAATACTTGCCGATCTTGGCGATGATGTCCGCCATGGTGGCCGGTGGGGAGCTTTGGTGGTGTCGCTTCAACATGGAGAAGCAGTGGGTTACGCGGTGGCGTGGACCACACCAATAGTAACCACCCGGCCGCGTAACCTGGCGGCGTACCCCACTCGCCAATATGGACCTGCTGACGCTCGCCGAGCCCGACGAGCAGGATGGTGCGCACGACGGCGGCGGCGTGGCTGTAGCAGTGGGGGCGACGCAGCCGCAGCCCAGTGGCGACGACGGCTTCCTCATCGCTGGCGGAGACGACGCCGCGTTCCCGCCGCTGTCGGCGCGTCCGCGCAAGCGCCGGAAGATCGGCAAGGCGCTGCAGTTGGCGCTGCTGAGAAAGTACGTCGCGTGGGCCAAGGAGCTCAACCGCATTCCCGACAGGCCAGCCACGGAGCACCTGCTGGCGGAGGCGTACGATGAGTTCTACTTCCACGGGGGCAACCTGAATGAGCCGCGGCTGGGGTACTCGGCGTTCCTGACGCTGGTCCGCAACCGGCGCTGCGAGTTCGCGCGCAGGAGCGAGAGGCGCGGCGAGCGCGCGTCTACAGGCCGGTGAGTGGGCTGTCTGTCTGTTGCGGTTGGTGGCTGGTGTGCTCTCGCGGTTTTGACTGAAAATTGCGTTGTTTCCAGGTCGTCTGTGGGCGCGAAGACGTCGAAGGAGGTGGACGAGATCCACGCGTTGGTGGAAGAACTCGAGCGCGTGCGGCAAGGCGCTGGAAACTCAGGGTTCGAGTCTATGGATTCGAGTGAGGCGGCGTCGACGGCTGAAGATACGGCAGTGGAAGTACAAGCAGAGACTCGACCACTATCCACGCCTAGAGCTTCTTCATTGCCTGACGTGCCGTCGCTGGCGGCTGGCAGTGCGTCCACGGGCTCTGCATTTGTGGACGGCGAGGAGCACGTACTAGTGTCCAAGCGCAAGCTGGATCTCATCATGCGGTTCACGCAGGAGACGCTGCAGTCGCAGAAGAAGCTCCTGCTGCATGTACAGGCGCTCGAACGACAACTCCTGGAGCTGCAGTCGCACCACCACCCACTGGGGCACTAGGGCACAAAACGATCTCGAAGAGTCTCGAAGGAACGAAGGGTGTTTCACAATGGCGCACGTGGATGCGACACATGGACGATGGTGGGGGCGATCACGCGCAGTATATGCATCGCATGCTCGGAACTCTGGAACCAGACGCACAGAAGCCTCTGCGATGGCAGAACACAGTAATCCCGTTCCTGCGCATCATCCCACTCACCTTCTTCGGCGAGATCTATGATGGATACACACGGCTTTACAAGATCAACCAGAAGGGAGACCACGGCTTCTTGGATGCGTTGAGTAGCTGCAACTGTCAGTTGATCAGCGCGTCGGATGGTGATCTCTGCAGTGATTCTGCTCATCCAACGTATCGTGACGATCGTCGAAGCCACAAATGCCTGTCAATGGACGCTGATCCTCGTGCTCCCATCGGCTGTAGACTCCGCACGTCGCGTCGGTCACTATCGCCGTCGTGTCGGTCGTGAGCAGGAATCGGTCTGCTTCGTCGTGTCCTTCACCACGGGCAGTGCCTTTGGCACCATGGTGATCATGTTCCCGATCATCTCTCTGGTGTCGTGCACGATATGCGGCAGTGAAAAACCTGCTCCAGTGCTTCAGCACCATCACAGGTGTCTCGGTTTTCGGCAACAGATGCTCGCCGATCGCCGACATGTCGATCCTCGCATCGCTTTCGGCCCGCATCCTACTTCTTCCGGAGAGAACGGGGTTTGGGGGATTTAGTTGCGGTGGTATGTGGGTCACGTTGTCGATGTACATGCGCGTGGAATCGCTGACTGCGCTCCAGTGTGCGGCTTACGAGCAACGACGACGTGGTGAAGCTGCTCATCAAGTGTGGTGCGGACACACTCTACCTGAACTCGGATGCTCGTGTGGGACTCCGTGCGGTGCAAGCAACACTACAACGGCTCGGTTTATCTGCAAATCCGCACTGAGAGACTAGCAGAGATCTCCCCGTGAGAATACTTCGTCACTCGCATGATTCATCGTGCGGCATACTGCACAGAGAGCTCGAGGCAAGAAACGGAAATGGGTTCAAGTGGCTCTCCCATTCATCTCTCCGACGCGTGCAGAGCCGTTCTGGCCGCCAACTATAGGTTCCGCGTATACTACCGTACGCAAGACGTTGAGAACGACAGGTTACAGCTCACCATTCACGTGCATGGAACGACAGCAATTCATCAGCAGTAACTGCCGTTGGATCTGCACGCCAGGCTTGCATTTCTGAGCGTCGTGGTCGGCAAAGACGTCCAGCTGACGGCAACGCTGGCCCTGGATGCTGGCGTGCTCTCATTGGTGCTGCAGTTCGCTGCGCAGTGCGAAACGCGCAGTGTCAGCGTCAGATTTCGGAACCCAGACCACACGTGAAGCTTTGGTCGCGTAAACGACGGTAACGGTGGCGGTGATGAAGCAGCAAATGCAGACGCGTGAGTTGTCGTCGTGGAAGTGGTGTGCTGTTAAGGGTGAGCAACTCGCGCCAGTATGGCACTCTGGCGACACAAGCTCAGGGATCTGCCCGTGTAGGCACCTCCGACTCTTGTCACTCCATAAGTCACAACGTTTTCTCCCAGAGCATAAGTCACAACGTTTTCTCCCAGAGCAGTTCCGATAGCTTTCATACTTGCATTATATTGAACACAGCTCCTCCTTATCGGCTGCCTGCCTTCTTTCGTCGTGTCTGCTGCTTGGCTAGCTTGTTCAGCATGCCATTGGTGACTTTGATGCCCAGTGCCTTTGGAATGAGCTCCTGCGGTGCGAGCAGCTCATCCGACTTGGTGGTGAACGTGTTGAGGAACTGCATCACCTGGTCGATGGGCTTGCCCACAATGTGCGGCTCTGAGATCTGCAGGAGGGCGAGCGCGACTCGCAGCATGATCTTCCAGTTGTTCTCAAAGAGGAAGATGTCCCACATCTTGTCGAGTGTTTCTCGAGGCAGCACATTCAGATACAGGAACAGCGTCTGGAACCAGCCGACGATGAACATCTCGATCATCACGCGCTCATTCTCGAAGTGCTCGCTCAGAGCCGGCACGGCGAGCTCAAATAGGCGCTGGCACTGATAGCAATGCAGCTGCAGCTTCTGGAGACCTGGACAGAAGAGCTGGCGCAGACCGTAGTTCTCGAACAGAGCGACCAAGATCCAAAACGCGCTCTCGACTTCGGCACGCGAAGCTGCCTGCCCCGTGGAGCGCGTGGGACTCGTGGGTGGACTTGCAAAGGCGTCGCCGTTGTGCTGCGCTGCTTTGCGGAAAAGTTTCGCCGCCTCTCGCGCCTCACTGCTCTTCTTGACATGGTCAAGCACATGAGCCGCGACGTAGTCCATGCCCTGGCAGTACCCGACGTCTGGGAAGCGTCCCGACAGCGCGTGAAGAATGTCGCTGAGCTGGTTGATGAGCTCCTGCTCTGTGTCCACCACGACCTCCTTGTTCTCGCCCACTGCTCGCTTGTGCGGCGCAACACGTCCATACGTTCGACGGACGTCTGTGAGAATGAGCTCAGTACACTCGCCCTTGGACTTGGCCATCTGCAGATACGTCTCAAAGTCCAGCTCCGACGCCTGACGTACTTTCTGGACGTTCGCGACGTGCTCCCAGAAGGAGAAGCGGAGATGCGCAGGCATCTCCCCGTAGCGCACGCAGAATCGCCACACTCGCTTCTCTGAGCGGATGAACGACCGACACGCGGTGTTCACCAGGCTCATCCGGCCCAACGTTTGCACGTCGCCGCAGAAGAGCAGGATGTTTCCCAGGATGTAGGGCGTCGCAAGACACTTCTCAACCGCAGGAAGCTGTGCGATGTTTGCTTTGCCCACACTGGCGTTGCGATTCCGATCTGTGATATAAGCACGCCACAGAGGTTAGCAAAGCCGTTCAGCTCCCAACGGAAGTACCCATGCGCGTACGTACTGGTGAGCATTCGAGGCATGAGCTGGTAGGTGGTGGGCTGGCCGTGGCGGTACTGCTCGAGGAACTCGCTGTTGGCGCGTGCTGGGAAGTCCACGAACAGCACTTCGATCGGCGTCTCGCCCAGAAAGTCGTTCACGACGTTGAGTCGCATCGTCTGGAGCTTCTCCGCGACAGGCGCCGCCGACGCGAGCTTGGTCTTGAGCATAGACCACCCCTGTGTGGACCCGACCTTGACTTTGCTGAGCGCTGGCTGCATGCGCTCGCGTCCGATGGTCGCCGCTGCATCAAAACAGTTGACAGTCGTATTGGTGAGACAGCTCCTTCGAGACATGGGTACACTCGCGAGTTGAAGAGCTCACCAGCAGATGCGGAGGAGCGCACGCGGTCGATCGACGGTTGATACCGCTCAAACCTGTCGATGGAAAACACCAACAGCAGCACACACCCACACACCCATCAGCATCTTCAGCGACCGTGGCTGGGACAGTACAGCCAGTGAGGGGCCCACGCACTTCTTGCTGGTCTTCTCCTTCATCTGCATCATGTGCGGCGTGATGGTGTTGCGCGCCATCGTCGCGCGGTCCTTCATCAGTCCGAACGCGTTCGTGAACGTCGACGGCGCCGCCGACGCGTGCGGGCCCTGCGCGCCGCCGTCGCCCAGGTGCTTGCCCGTCATCGAGTCCTGCTTGCACACACACACAGATCCACCCACTCATTCACTCAGCACCACGCTCCTCGTAACAGCCCGCAGCAACACACCACGCCGCCGCAGCATACCTCGGAGGAAGACGAGGAGGTCACCGTGGCCTCGGACATGGAGTTCTGCATGGCGTCTCGTGCGAATGCTCTCGTGCAAATGCTCACTGGCGCTGCGGGATCTCCTTCTCTCTCTCTCTGTCTGTCTGTCTCGCTGTATCCGCCTCTCCGCGCCGCCTTTCCCGCGATTCTTCCGCGGTCTCCTTTGCTCCCTCTCGCGCGCTTCCAGTGTGGGCTGACTCGCCTCTCAGCCAAGCCTTTTCCTGGCTCGGACCGTCGCTGCGATTGCTTGAAGCAAGTGAGCTGGTGAGTCACGAGCTCATGCGGCCGGGTCAGGTATTCTGGGCGGCCGGACTCAGAAACCGGCTCAGACATCTGAAACTAAGTGGTGTGGGCCACATCCCCACGACCACGCCTTTACATCCGCATGGGATTTGTGACATCCTCGCATCCCCGTTTTAGTGCCTGCGCACTTAGTGTAAGTATACGTTGTATACTGTTGGGAGCACTAGGTATACCAGCTATACGCCCCCTCCGCATCTCGCGCACATCAAGCCACGTTGCAGTGGGCAGCTACGAGCATCTCCGCATCATCTCCGTCGGCAAGGATCTCCTCGGCGGCGACCGCAGCTCTTCTCTCCAAGACCAGCAGCATGAACTGCGTGAAGGGGGAGATCCACAATGTGCTGTCCATGATGCGCGTGAACGCGCGCTGGGCGTCGGCCGACCGCTTCAAGCAGGAGATCCCGGCGGCCACGCAGTCGCCCATGATGCGCGCCTTCAAGCAGCTCCACTACGAGCTGCAGTGGGTCACCGACCTCTCGGACGTGGACACGGTCACCTACCTGCTGCCCTTCATCATGGTCATCGAGTCGGACCGCACCAGCGGCTTCATCACGGGCGCCGCCATCTCCAGCCTCAACAAGTTCCTCATCTACGGACTCATCACGGCCGACTCGCTGCGCGTGGACGTGGCCATCAACCGCATCGCTGTCTGCGTGGCGCGCTGCCGCTTCGAGGAGACCCACCGCGCCGACGACGAGGCAGTGCTCATGAAACTGCTCGAGCTGGTCGAGTACTGTCTGCGCAGCGACGCCGGCCACCTCATCACGGGCGAGAACGTGTGGAAGATGATGCAGCTCTGCTACAGCATCAGCTGCCAGCCACGGTCCTCGCTACATCTCTGTCGCGCGGCCGAGAACACGCTCGCGCACGTTATCCTCACAGTCTTTGACCGCATCGACCAGCTAGAGCCGGTCGTCGAGACCGACGGTGCACCCGCGCCACCCGGAAGCACCCACGGGCCACCGGAGCGACCGCGCGCAAGCGGCTACGGTATCCCGCTGCTGGAGCAGATCCTGCAGTTCCTGTCCAGTCTCATCTCCCCAGCCGCCAAGGACGACGTGACCTGCATCCTCGGCCTGAGACTCATCAATATTGTGTTGGAGACGGCCGGCACGGGGCTGAGCAACCACCCTCGACTCGTCACGGTGTTGCAGGGGGACCTGTCCAAGTATCTGCTTCAGAACTCAGAGACCGAGGACCTGGCCATCCTGTCACTGACGTTGCGCGTGGTGTTCAACCTCTTCAACTCGATCAAAGACCACTTGAAGGTCCAGCTCGAAGTGTTTTTCACGAGCGTCCACATGCGCATCATCGACTCGCCGTCGTGCACTGATGAACAAAAGGAGCTGGCGCTTGAGTCACTGCTTGAGTTCTGTCGAGAACCTGCGATGATGCTGGATCTGTACATCAACTACGACTGCGACGTCCACTGCACGAACCTGTTCGAAGTGCTGTGTAAGTCGCTCGCGCGCAACTGCCAGGCAACGGAGAGTCCCAACGGAAGTCTGAACGCGCTCACGCTGCTCTGCCTAGAGGGATTGCTGGCCGTGATCGAGTCCATCGCGCGCCGCTGTCCACTGGGCGCGAATGCCACCACCAACGACGTCGCAGGTTTGCAAGGAGCCGACCTCGCACGATTCACGTCGAACGGCCCGCCCAGTGAGATCGCTTTGGAAGATATCTCGCCTCTGTCATCAGTTCGTGACCTGATGCAGCTAGTCATGTCCAACAGCGACACGGAGTCGGACGCAGACCCGAGCGATATCCCTCACGGCAGCAGTCTTAGCAACACTGGCGCTGGTGACAGCAATGTTGCGTCACGTAGTGGAACGATGGACCAACTGGCGTGGCTCCACACAGCTCGAGAGCGAACGGCGGAAGTGCTCCAGCAGCGAAAGCGTACAAAGAAACGCTATGCGCTGGCAGCCGAGAAGTTCAACACGGACCAGAAGAACTGGATTTCGTACGCCCAAGAGATGGAGTTGCTGCCGGAACAGCTCACGCCTGAGACGGTCGCGTCGTTTTTGCTCCACACTCCAGGCCTGAACAAGACACTCATCGGCGACTACCTCGGAGACGGACCACCTGAGAAGTATCCTTTCAACACTGCAGTACGCGACGCGTACATCGCGATGCTCGACTTCCGGGGAGCAGGTTCATTAGACGAAGCACTTCGCATGTTCCTTGCGCGATTCCGTCTTCCGGGTGAAGCGCAGAAGATTGACCGCATGATGGAGGCCTTTTCAAAGCAGTTCCACGCACAATGCGACTCGTCGGGTCCTCTTGTGGATGCAGATGCAGCTTATGTGCTGGCGTTTAGCACCATCATGCTCAACACGGATCTACACTCGGACCACATCGCCAAGAAGATGAGTCTGGAAGAATTCATCCGCAACAACCGCGGCATCAATGGAGGAAACGACCTCCCTGCAGAGTACCTGACAACACTCTACAACAATATCAAAGACCACGAGATCCAGATGCAGCACGACGTGTCCGATTTCAGTGAGCAGTTTACAGTGGATCGCTACTCGACACAGTGGGAAGGTGTGCTCAAGCGATCGGAGAATGTCGTCGGCGCGAGCTTCACGTCGAACTCTAGCATTCTGAAGCTTCGCGCTGGCCTGTACGAGAAGGACATGTTCACGCTGATCTGCGACGCCACAATCAAGTGCATTTCACTCGCATACGAGAAGTCGTGCGACGCGACGAATATGGAGCGTGCGCTCGACGGTCTCAGCAACTGTGCCAAGATCGCGTTGTACTACGACATGAGCGAGCTCTTCAACAAAATTATGGCTTCACTCTCCACCTACTTCCTCACGTTCGCGCACGGAATTCTGAACGGTGAGAAGATCTTCATCATCCCCCCTAAGTCTCAGAATGGAGCGAGTGCTCCTTTGCGTCGTGCGACTGCCGTACCTCCAGGATCCAGCAACGGTACGAGTCGTCGCAGGTTGAGCAGCGTGGAGAACGCCAGTGAGGACGAAGGCGATTCAGAGGTCGAGGCAAACACTCGTCGTTCTTCTGGCGACAACGCGGAGGCCTATGGGAGCACGCTTCACACCTCAATGGGTGGCGATGATAACACTCGTGGCGCGAAGATGCGACGAGCGCTTCTTTCTCTCAAGCTGCTTTTCCAGTTCGTTCAGCAACGCCACGAGTCGTTCCGCAAGGCATGGGCGAGTGTGATCGAGTGCGTGTTGATGTTCAACGAGTTGGACGTTGTGCCGACGTCACTGGTGGAGATGGACGATTTCGTTGATGCACGCGGTGTACCACTACCTCCAATCCAGGGGGCCACTGGAAGCGCGCCGTCACCGACTCCTCCGGGAGCATCTGCTTCTGCAGTTACGGGTGTATCGGGCAAGGCTCGTGAGCGCTCTCGACGTGTGGCGGAGCGACAGGCAGCGATCCGCAGCCGCATGAAGTCCATGCAGTCCGCCAACGGTGCTGCTGGCCACCATACGAGCTATGGTAGCACGAACCAAACGAACAGTGGATCGATTTGGGACTCATTGTCGTCGTACCTCTGGGCCGAAGAAGACAAGGTCGACGAGAGCTTCTCTCTGGTGAGCAAGATCCTGCGAGAGGCCGTTGTGAAGCTTGGCGGAGGCGTGTTGGAGAAGGAGAATTGGCTGCGAATGGTGCGCAAACTCCACGAGTCGTCACTCCTGAGTCTCTTGGATACACTTCTCACGTGCCGCGATCCCTTTAAGGGCTTGCTGCTGCGTGCACCTAATGCAGATGGTTCCGTCAGCGCTCCGCCAAGTATGCCGGTCACCCCTGCTAGTGGAGTTGTGGATCCGATGATGCAGGAGAACGCGATCTTGGTGCTGGAGTTGAGCGTGGAGCTCATTCTCGTGAACGTTCACCGCATCGGGTCGCTGGATCTGTGGTCCCGCTTCCACAAGTACGCGCAGAAGATACTCGAGACGCCGTGGAACGAGCTTCACCAGCAGCTTCACGGCCTTGCAGAACGAGTGGTCGTACACATTCTGCGGGTGAGTATTCGCCTCTTCCACGACGAAAAGATCCGTCCTCAGCTCATGAAGACGCTGCACGTGCTGTTGGAGATGGACGAGGAAATGTACCGCGCACTGAGTGACCGCATGGCCATCGGCATCAACATGCTGCTCAAGGCCAATCTCGTGTACATGCACGACTTCCACGAGTGGAACGTGCTCATGGGCATCCTCGAGAACGTGGTGCAGTACAAAAACGGCCGCGCATCGTGCTGGGAGAGCGTCAAGCTGCTCGCCGAGGGTGGCCATCTGAACGACGAGAACGTGACTCTGTGGATCGCCACGTGCCTGCGGTTCGTGAGCCACCGCACACCGTTCTCAGTGGATGCGTTACGGCTACTGCAGGGCCTGGCGGCCAGCGACAGCGCCTATAAGATGGACGGTCGCGCGTGGCTAGAGGTCATGCGTGTGATGCTCAGCTACTTGAACGACGACCGTGCTCCGATCGCGAAGACTGCTTGGGAGTGTCTGTACAATTCGCTGTTGCTACCGGGCGTACCAGTCGCCAACGAGACATGGAAGCACTGCTTCGAAGACGTGATCTTCACGTTTGATGACCAAGTCAACGAAGGCGTGTGGCGCCACTCGAAGGAAGCGTCGCTATACAGCGTCACTCTGCTGTCGAAAACCTTCCTGCACAACCTTAACGTGCTTGTGGAGCTTGCCGACTTCAATGCACTGTGGCTGAACATCCTGCGACGTCTGGCTCACAAGCTTCGGGTCGCGGGGCCACTGGCGTCCTCCTCCGCCCAGGCCGCGACTGTCTTTGAAACGACGCTCCAGTCACTGTACAACATGCTGCTGATCCTGCAGGCCGAGAACGTACTTGAGCGCTCGTACACGACGCCTGAGGGCGACACGCGGACACTGTTCGAGGCGACGTACGCCGTCGTGGATGAGGTGATCCCGCACATGAAGGAGCAGTTGGGACTCGTGCCACCTCCCCAAGAGCCAGCTCCGGAAGAGCCTCAGCCAGTGGCGATCGAAGACCGGGACGAGCAACAGCAGGCTGTGAGTGAGGCTGTGACGGAGATCGTGTCTGAGACTGCGATTGAGATTGTGTCCGAGGCTGTGGGCGAGACGGAAGCCCCTCAGCCTCCGGGAGCGGAGCTCGGGCCGGAGACCGCGACGACTAGTCTGGTGACAGCGGACGAGGACGTTTTGGCCGCGCATTTCCGATCCACGACCGCAGTGGACACGCAGTCGCAGTCCAATGAGGAAGACGAGTTCCCCTCGCTGCTGCCGTCGGCCCCTAGCAGTCGCACGAGCAGCAGCAACCGCATCCTCGAGGCCGAGATCACCGAGGCCGTGTGAGCGCGATTGCTTCCGTATCTTAGAGTCCCAATCCATATCTTGTTTTGCGCGATCCGTATCCTCCACCGCCGTTTCTGGAATGTCGCGTTGCTGCTCTGTGATTGGCTGGAGTTAGACCATAACCGGTACTCGTACCGGTTTTCCGCGTGGAAATGTCGAAGGACTAACGCCCGTTAGACCCTGGGACCGCCATTTTGGTGGGCGGATCCTAAACACCAACGGCAACTTTTGTGGGGGGAAAATGGCGAGCGCGACCGTGACGGAGAAGCCTGTGGAGACGGCTGTGGCGAAGGCTGCAGTGGCGCTGGAGCGCGCGGAGACGCGTGGCGTGGTAGAGGGAGAAGCGGCGGTGTCGCCCGTGGCGAAAGCGTCGGCGGAGGCGGCCCCTGGGACGAGCAAGCGCGCCGCCAAGAAGAGCAAGAAGGCGGCGAAGAGCGAGGACGCGGACGCCGAGAGCAACGCGGACATCGCGGCGACGATCGACCACCCGTACTTGAGCTTCCTGCACAAGCGCATCCGTCTGTACAAGAAGAAGCTGGAGAAGATCAAGGCGCTGGCGGCCGCGCAGGCCAGCGAGGGCAAGGTGCTGAACGACCAGCAGCAGGAGCTCGTGGGCTCGCGCGCGCTCGTGGAGAAGATGATCGCCGAGTTTGAGTCGCTGCGCGAGCAGTTCATCGAGGTGTTCGTGAAGGAGGAGGCCGAGAAGCGACTAGCGGAGAAGGCCGCGGAGGTTGCGGCGGTCCCCGTGCCGGAGGTGGAGACGCCGAAGCAGGAGGAGCACAAGGAAGAGAAGGAGGAGGAGGTTCCGCGCGACGCGTTCGCGTATGTGGAGGATCTGCTGCGCACGCTGCACGCCGTGACGCTCCACCAGGCGCTGGGCGAGGACGTGCCCATGGTGCTGGACTACTTCTCCAAGGTGCTGCTGGGCACCACGCGGCCACCGGCTGAGGTGCCGTTCGAGGAGAACCTGGCCGAGTCGCTGGCTGAGGCCACGCGCTATCTGACGAAGAGCGACAAGCCTGTGGTGATGGACGTGACGTACCAGGATCTGCGTGCGATGGTGGAGAAGCTTGGGGCCCCAGCTCCAGAGCCGGTGGTGGAAGAGGTCGCGGAAGAGACTGCGCCAGTCGCGGTGGTGGCACCAGCGGCCGACGAGCTCCCACACATCAACTTCTTCACGGACTCGGAGCTGGTTGACGCGGTGACGGAGGACAAGATCAACGAGCACCAGGCGGCCCCGGAGGCCATTGAGACGCCAGTGTCGGAGGACGAGCAGCCGCAGACTGATAAAGCTGCGACGACGACGGCTCCTGTGACAAAGAAGCCACGCAGCCGCAAGCCCAACGCAGGCGTGGGTGGCTCAGGTGAGGGCGAAGAGAAGCCCCCACAGCGTCGCCGTTCGCAGAACCGCAACAAGAACCGCAGCAACGACAACAGTCCGCGTGGTACGGGCGAGGGGAAGACGCTGGAAGGTGGCAAGGGCGAGGCCAATGGCTCTACGAAGCCACGTCGCTCTCGCGGACCTCGTTCGAACGATGAGAATGGCGGCTCGCACAACGCCAACCGAGCCTCCAGTGCTGGCCCTCGCTCGGATCGGCCAGTGCGAAAGTCTCAGCAGCAGCAGAAGGAGATGGCTCACGCATAGAGGCTGAGAGAGAGTGGATGAGGAAGGACGAAGAGGTGGAAGATGGAGAGGAAGCAGAAGAAAGACGTAGAGTTGAGTTACCAAGTCGTAGGATACATTAGGAAACAGTGGAGACGCCAACAGCGCAAGACCCACGAGCAGCCAGAGCGAAGCTAGCAACTGGCATACGGGAACTTGTCGTGGCGTGGGCGATGGCGTAGCGTACGTGAAGTGGTCACGAGAAAGCAATGAAGCGGAGGGCAGTGGAGGGAGGGGTACGTCATTCGGTTACGCTTGGTTACTCATGGGTACTCTCCGAAGAAGCTCGTCTCCAGTATTGAGCTGCTCATTATCTGAGACCTTCCTGACTGTATCATAATGGGCGGCTGCATCGTCGGACTGGCGGTGGCGCTCATGGTCACCAAGATGGTCACGTGGGCCACAGTCACGCGCGCGTTCTCGCCGCCGGCCGTGAACGTCGTGTACGCCGTGGCCACTTCGCTGATGCTGTGGACGTACGTGCTCGCCATGTTCACGGACGCTGGGCCGCCGCAGTGGGGCGTCGACAGCCGCGTGCGTGCTGCGGAGGAGGGCGCGGAGGACGCGGAGGACGCCGACGCCGAGAGCCCGCGCAGCAGCGGCTACTGCGAGCGCTGCGACGCGCTCAAGCCGGCGCACGTGCACCACTGCTCCGCGTGTCGTCGCTGCGTGTACCGAATGGTGAGTCTCGGTCTGCTCTCTGAGCTGCTCGGTGGAAGGAGAGGTGTGTGCTGACAGGCTGAGGTGTGCTGGCTGCAGGATCACCACTGTCCGTGGACGAGCAACTGCGTGGGCTACACCAACAAGAAGTTCTTCCTGCTCTTCCTGCTCTACACGTCGGTGAGCTGTCTGACCTTCACGTCCACGGTCACGCGTGTGCTGTTCGCAGACAAGCAGGACGCACCGGCGCGAGCCGCCCGCCACGAGCACAAGTCGCTGCTGCAACTCGCGTGGACGCTGTCGCTCGCTATCGGTGGCATTCTGTCCTGCTACTTATGCTTCCACGTGTGGCTGTTGCGCCAGGGCAAGACGACGCTCGACTTCATCACCGGAAAACCCGGAGAGTTCGCGCGGTACCCGTTCTGGCTGCACGCGCGCGTGTACTTCGGCAGCAACGTGCTGCTCTGGCTGCTGCCCGTGGCGCCCGCGCTGTCCAGTCGGCTGCGCGGACGCCGAGAGGCCCAGCAGCTCATGCTGTAGTGACGTGACCAGTGTGGCAATGCAGAAACATAAAATAAGTACGTCGTTGTTGGTGGCGCCCATTACGAGATGGCGTGTATGTACCGCTCGCTGCATGTGTCTGGTGTGGCCCTACGGCTTGTCCTTCTTCTTGTCCTTCTTTTTGTCTTTCTTCTTCTCCTTCTTGCGCTTCTTGCGTTCGTTCTGGAGGTCCTCGAAGGCCGCACTGTAGGTCGGCACCTTGCTCTCGTATAGCGCCTCCAGCTCCACCGCCATCGAGTGTACGGGCTCGCCCACGCGGTTGAACGTCTTGGCGTTGTGCACCATGAGCTTGATGTCGACCGTGAACTGGTCGATCTTGGAGTACTCGGCCCGCTCCACCTTTTCTTTGATGCGCGTGAGATCCATCGGGTCCTTCACGTAGTCAAAGTAGTTGGGCACGCCCAGTCGCTTGCAGTTCTCCTTGGTGATCTTCTGGATGAACGGGTTGCCCGGCTTGCCACTCACGATCCAGCCGCTCCATGTGAGCGACCGCAGCTCGGCGATCAGCGGCGCCAGCACGTTCTGCAGCAGCTCGCCGTCCTCGCGCTTGCGCTTCTCCTTCTTCTTCTCCTTCTTGTCCTTCTTGTCCTTGTCGTCCTTGCTACGGCCACGCAGTTTGTCCTCCTGAGCCTGCTTCTCGCTCTGCGTGGACGGCGGCGCGTGGATCAGCCCGCCGGCCTTGGCCTTCATCGGGTGGTACACCGGCCCACTCTTGCTTGCCGCTGGCAGCTGCAGCGCGCTCTTGATCACGTTCTCGGCGAACGGCTCGATGGGACGGTCGAACGGCACGCCCTGCAGCAGCCCCACGAGGTCGCCCTGGATGCCGTGGGCCACGCAGCTTGCGTTCTCGCCCACGCCGCGGAGAAAGTGCGCGTAGGTCGTGGGCAGCGAGGCGCTCGCCATCTTGGCGCGCTGCGTCTCCAGCTGGAAGTTCTTCACCAGGTCATGGTAGTCCACGTCGTCCGTCCCGACTACCAGAGAGAGAGAGAGAGAGAGAGAGGGAAAGAGGGAGACAGAGAGCGCAATGCAGTTAGCAGGAGGTCGTGGAGAAGCAGCTAGAGATAGGACGTGGGTGGTGAGACGTACTCTTGTCGGCGCCGCGCAGCAAGTAAAACCGCTCTTCTTCCGCGCTGGCTGCGTGGAGGCATAGAAAGATGCGTTAGAGACCACGTCTTCGCTGTAATAGCGTCCATAGACGCGCTAGAGACGCCCACAGACGCCCGCCAAGACGCCCATATTCACGCACCTGCCGCCATTGTGAACGTGCTGACATGATGGAGGCGCTCGCCCAAACCAAAGCACGCCTACATTAGGACCTGTATTAGGTACTAAAATAGGTAATGTGTTGGTGTGTACCACACTACCGACCAAGTGGCTGCACTTTCTCCGACCCCAAGGAACAGCCACGAGATCCACTCGGACACCACGAGAGGAGGGAACAGTAGCAGGAATGGCGACGACACCAGCGGCGGTAGAGACGCCCGTGCGCGTCTACGCGGCGCTGGGCACCAACATGGGTGCGTTGAACGTCTGTGGCTTGTGTTCTCAGCACTGGTTTCGTGGTGTTCACGTGATTTTTCGCTGTCTGCAGGCGACAAAGTCGGCCATTTGGAGGGCGCGTTGGCGCTGCTCACGGAGCGCGCAGGCCCCATCCTCGCGACCTCGCGACTGTACTGCACAGCGCCGCAGTACGTGGAGGACCAGCCGTCGTTCTTCAACATCGTCGTGGAGCTCACGACACTGCTGAGTCCGTCGGCGCTGCTGGAGGCCTTCAAGTCCATCGAGCGCGACATTGGCCGCACGGTCTCCTTCCGGTGAGCTGGCATCTCCTCCGTCTGCTGGCTGAACACCACGCAGCCACACTGACAACACGTGTGCATGCTTTGTGATCAGCTACGGACCTCGTGTGATTGACGTGGACGTGCTGTTCTACGGCGACTCGGTGGTCTCCACGGAGACTGTCGAAGGCCCGCTGATCATTCCGCACGAGCGGATCCCTGAGCGGGACTTTGTGCTGGTTCCTATCTGCGACATCGCGCCAGAGTTCAAGCACCCGTCTCTGAAAAACACGATGCGTGAGCTGCTCGATGCCCTGCAGAGCGGCAGCTCCAACTACGCGCCGCCGGTCGCGCTGCTTCCAGTCGACAAGCTGAACCCGTGGCAGCTCGGCTCCAAGACCTTTGTCATGGGCATCCTCAACGTCACGCCTGATAGCTTCAGCGACGGCGCAGAGCTCTCGACAGTCGATGCCGCGGTGCAGCGAGCGTTGGAGATGGAGGCACAGGGTGTGGACATTATCGATATCGGTGGCGAGTCCACACGTCCTGGTGCTGCGCCGGTCTCGCTGGAGGAGGAACTCGCACGCGTGCTGCCTGTGATTCGTGGCATCCGTGCCAGTAGTCAGATCCCGATCTCCATCGATACGACGAAGGCGCAAGTGGCGCGAGAAGCCGTCGAAGCTGGCGCAAACGTCGTCAACGACGTCTCGGCCGGTGAAAAGGACCCGGATATGCTCGCGACGGTCGCGAAGCTGCGTGTACCTGTACGATTTTGCTCCTGCAAACACTTCCTCGTTTTTTTCTTTTGGAGAAACTAACAGAGCTCTGTGTGCTGTAGGTCGTTCTCATGCACATGCGTGGGACCCCACAGACCATGACGGGACTCAAGGTGAGAGAGATCAGAGGCAATCAAACTTCTTGGTGGTCTAAGCTGATGATATGTGCCTGTAGCAATACGAGGACGTGGTGCAAGACGTCGCAGCCTACCTGAATGACCGCGTCGCGGCAGCCACGCGTGCCGGCGTCTACTCCTGGAACGTGGTAGTGGACCCGGGAATCGGCTTCGCCAAGAGCGGCGAGCTCAACCTCAGTATGTTGCGCCGCCTGGGTGAGCTCAAACGCTCGTGCCAGTCGCTTCCCGTGCTCGTCGGTGCTTCTCGCAAGGGATTCATCGGTCAGATTTGCGGCCGTCCCGACCCAAAAGATCGCGCATGGGGCACCGCAGCCACGTGCTGTGTGGCTATTGAACAGGAAGCCGATCTCCTGCGTGTCCACGACATCCCAGCGATGGTGGATGTGGCCAAGATGAGCGACGCGATCTGGCGTGGGACGAAGCAATAGAGACGCAGACCCACCGAGGGATTCAGTGGCGACGCGATCCAAAGAACAGAGCCCGTGGTGAGTGTGCGTCGCACCGTCACACGTCGCAGACGCCTCGGCCTTTGTGCTGCTCTCGCTATTTTTGAGAGCTCTTAGGAGACCCAGCCGACCAGATACGCCGCCTTTCACGATGGATGGAACGCCGCCTCTCTGCTCCGCTGTGTGATAACCAAACGCGTGGTCTTCCCTTCTTCTTCACTCTCTCCACTTCCTCGCCTTCATTCGTCCATTCTTTCATTCTGTGAGTCGATCAATCGCAGCGCCATGACGGAGGTAGACGACGCGGACCAGTTCAGTCCAGAGGAGACGGACGTGGTGCGTGAAGCCGAGACTGTGAATGACAGTGAGACGCCGTGCTTCGACGCGATCTTTGCGCGTTATGACACAGGCAATGGGTGCGTGCATGTTGCTGTTGAAGCGAATAGCTGGGTGGGAGGACCTGACTGGACTCACACTGACTGCGGATGGCCATCTTGACAGGAGCTTCGGGACCGAGCACTTGGGCAGTCTGCTGCTGGACATGGGCTTCAACTGCGCGCCTCGTGTGCTGGACCGCGCACTGGACGAGATGGACCCCAACGCCACGGGCGACATCTCCAAGCTCGCGTTTCTCGAGTGGTTCGAAGCCAACGCAGACGACATCGACTTGCCGCCTCCTTCCACTGGACGAGGCCGGTCGTCTCCCCGTGGCACCTCTAGTGGATGTGCGACGGGCGAACAGGAGGACGGCGACGACGCTGACGGCTCGCTGGCCCAACAGCTCACGAGTGCGATGCTGGACGCTAAAAACGAGCGCAAGCGTGCAGAGGCCGACGTCCACGTGCTGTCAAACCGCCTGATGCACCTGCGGACAGAGGAGGCGCGTGCCCAGAAGCGGATCGAGGAGGCAAACCGGAGAGCGAAGGAGATCGAAAGCATCAAGAAGCGCAACGCTGAGCACCAGCGTGCCAAGCAGCGCGCGATGGAGGAGATGCAGCGCGAGATCCAACGCACTCACGACTCGAACCGTGCGTGAAGAGTGTTGGAATTGTGGATGAGTCTGCGAGTGGAAACTAATGAGGATGTTGTGGCGTGCGTAGAGCTGGCGGCTGCGACGTCCCGCAACCGACGGAACCAGACTGTGAACTCGATCAGTGCGTGGCGGTCGAAGATCGTGCAGGAGACCCGCGCGCAGCGAGAAGCGCACTTGCAGCGGATCCATCACAAGCGCGATGTGGAGCATCGCCAGTTGGCCGAGAAAACCAAGGAGATCCGCACGCAGGAGAAGACGGCGCTGAAACGCCGCGAGCAGCTCAAGAAGGAGCAGCAAAAAGAGCTGCTACGGAGTGCACGCGAGAAGTTGGCGGCGGAGCACGAGCGCACGGCCCGCAACGAGAAGCTCATCCAGCAGATGGAGCAGGAAGAAGCCAAGCTGATCGAGCGGCTGCGTATCTCCCACGAGATGCAGCGAGCCGCGTACGAGCACCTAGAGTTTGTCATCCACGACGACGATGGAGGCGACTGAGCTGGCCATTCACACTGCATTACATCACATTAATAGCAGCAACACATTCAGTGAATGAATACAATCAACTCCTATTCAAAAGCAGTCTCAGATGGTGGTCACAGGCTCATCAGAGACGGCTTCGGGTCGGAGGCTGTGGGAAGTACTGCGTGGCAAGTCGCACGACGTCCTGCGCGCAGCCCCACTGCAGCGTGTGGCCGGAGCCAACGTGGCCGTAGTTGTGGATCACAACTGCGCCGCTGGCTGTGCGGTGCGGATCCACCTCCAGTCGCACGCCATTCGTGCGTTGAGGTCGCAGGCCGCAGTGCTCGTCGATGATCTCGCCTTGCGCGACGGCAGGCACGGCCGCGATGGCTCGCTCCCAGATGCCTTTCACGTCCTCAGCGTCGTTCTCGCGCTTCCAATTGTGGGGCTGCACGGTGCCGCCGACCACGATCTCGCCCTTGGGGCGAGGCAGCACGTACGTGTGCGAGCCGTCACGATGGACGACCATCGTGAACGTCTTGATCGCCGGGTTGCGCACGCGGATGACCTGGCCTCGCACGGGATACATCGACTCATCGTTCACAAACTCCTTGGCGCCGAGTCCCGTGCAGTTCACGATAAGATTATAGCCACTCAGAGCGTCTACAGACTCGACGTGGCGCTGCTCGAAGGTGCCGCCCAGTGCCACGATCTGCTTCTTCAGCCACTCCATCAGCGTCCTACACAAGCCAATCGTCGAGATGTGAATACTCCAGTTATCTAACCAGAAGTAGTGAAACTTGTGAACGTACTCAGGCTTGTAGATGATTGTCTCGAAGGAGCTGCC
Organism: Pythium utonaiense; assembly: GCA_023334595.1. Classification (NCBI taxonomy): domain Eukaryota; phylum Oomycota; class Peronosporomycetes; order Pythiales; family Pythiaceae; genus Pythium; species Pythium utonaiense. The sequence goes on along the minus strand of JAADVE010000003.1, from coordinate 19,279 downwards.
GTGGGTCATGCCTGGCACCACGGCGTTGGCTTCCTCCTGTGTGAGCATGCGGTAGTCCTTGACGCAGTGGGCCCAGTACGGGTGCGTCGTGTCCACGGGCCCACCGGCCATCACGTCTACGCCCTTGACGTAGTGGATTCCCACGGCGTCCTCGCCATGCTTGCGCCAAAGCTCGTCCAGCCACGCCATGCTCACTTCACACCATCGCCTGTAGGACAAGAAGTAGGTGAGACGGTGAGTGCCAGAGGCGAGGTCTCCGATACAACTCACTTGGTCTGTTGGGAATCGAGGTGGCTGGGTAGCGCGAAGGGCATCCAGATCGCGCCTGCGACGTGTGAAACGATGCCGTCGAACTCTGCGGCCACCACGTGCACGCTGCGGAAGCCACGCTGCAGCAGCGCGAGCGCCGACGTGAGGCCGATGATGCCGCCGCCCACGACCACCACGCGCGGCTGAATAACGTTAGCTCCTCCAGTGGTCTGCATTGGTGTCCGAGGCGCAAACACGAAGTGTGGTGGTGCTGGCGATCGATGAATGGAGGATCCGCACGTGAGTGAGACACGCTCGGCGCAGCAAGCAGCAAGCACGACGCCAGAGGCTGGACGGACGCGAGTCTTCGTTCTTCAACCAGCGCCAGAGAGCTCTTGCGCAGTTGGAGATCCATCCATAGAAGATGCGCAAACCAATTAGCCTTAGCATCCGCCTTTCCCATTTTAATCAGCTTAGTATCTGTTCTAGACGATCCATACTAATTAGGCAGTGAGACCTTTGATGATTCCGTCCAGAGAGTGGAGACTGACGAAGGAAGAGCGACCGCCCGTCGGGAAGCTCCTGCCATTGCTGAAGCCCGACGCTCTTGTCTAGTCGCTCGCTGCACTATGGTGACTGTGTCGCCACCAGCGACATCCACGCTGTCGCTGCTCGCCGCGTCGGTGGGCGCCGTGGCCGCCGCCGCCGTCGCGTACTCGCTGGTAGCCTCTCGACCCAGCGGCTCCAAGCAGCCACGGCGTCTCGAGCGGAGCCACTGGCTGCTGGGCGATCTGCCCGAGCTGCTGGCCAACGCCACGCGCTTCAACGACTGGGTTGTGGAGAAGACGCTCGAGTGCGGCGAGCAGCCGTGGCTGCGGCACGTGCCGTCGCTGCCGGACATGGTGATCGTCGCAACGCCCGCGATCATCGAGGACATCACCAAGACGCAGCACGAGGCCTTTGGCAAGGGCGACTTCACGCGCGGACTCATGTACGAGCTCATCGGCGACTCGTTCTTCTCGCTGGACGGCCACGCGTGGCTCCACCAACGCAAGATCGCCACCAAGTTCTTCTCGGCTCGCATGTACAGGGAGGTTGCGGTCGACGTGGTGCACACGCACGTCGCCAACGCCGTTGCGACGCTGGAAAAGGCTCACGCGAGCGGCTCGCAGGTGAACTTGAGTGCTCTGATCAACGCGTTCGCTTTGCAGACGTTCGCTGAGCTGGGGTTCGGACTCAAGATCGAGAAACCCGGCGACGAAGACGGTTTCCACGCATTGGACACCGCGTTGGAAGGAGCGTTCGAGCACATCTTCCGCCGCGTGCAGCAGCCTGCGTGGATCTGGAAGGTGCAGCGACTACTGAACGTCGGGGAGGAGCGCAAGTACCGCGAGATCATCCAGTTCATTCGCTCGTTCGTGGCGGGACTCGTGCAGCAGAGCCTCGAAAAGAGCGCAGCCAAGAGCGAGACGACGACTACCGGCGACCGCCAGGCCGTGACAATGGTGGAGCTGTTCATCAACGCCATGCAGTCCGGCGAGGGTGAGTTCACGCCGCAACTACTGAGCGACATCGCGATCATGTTCGTGCTCGGCGGGCGCGACACAACGGCGGATACGCTCAACTGGTTCTTCTTCACGCTCTCCAAGCTGCCCGGGATCGAAGCCTCGCTGCGGGCTGAGCTGTGGGAGAAGGCGCCGGCGTTCATGGCCGGTTCAGTCGCCACGCTAACGATCGAACAGGCCGCGACGCTCACGGTCTTGGAGGCCACGATCAAGGAGACGCTGCGACTGTACCCCGTCGTGACGCTGAGCCCTCGCCAGGCGCTTCAGGACGCCGTGTTGGTGGACGGAACGTTCATCCCCAAGGGAATGAGTCTCGGCATCTCGGCGTACGCCATGGGCCGCCTCAAAAGCGTGTGGGGCGAGGACGCGTACGAGTTCAAGCCATCGCGGTTCATCGACGAAGCCACCAACAAACTACGAGCAGTGCCTGCGTTCCAGTTCTTCAGCTTCGGCGCGGGGCCTCGCAACTGCATCGGTATGAACCTCGCGATGCTGGAGATGAAGATTTTCATCGCCACGGTGCTCAGCCGCTTCCGCTTGGACCTGGCGCCAAACGAAGGCAGCTACAAGTTCTCGGCCAACCTCACGCTCAAGGAGCCGCTCGTCGTGCAGCGCATCGAGCACGCCGCCGTTTAGTAAACTCTCAGACCCGATCTTTCCTTGAGACGGTACTCCACTCGGTCGACTGAGATATATCGAACTGGGCTTGGTTGTCTCACGGTTGTCCAACGTGACGTCCCACTGTCTTGATGCATGTCCGTGGTGTATGTGGGACTCTGCCTCCCACCAGTGGTGGGCCACCACGCTGGGTCAGCGCAATGCCAATATTTGTCTGCGATGGGTCTCTTTCTCGCTCTCCCCTCTCTCTCACTTCGCTGTGCGTCCGGTATTTCAGAATCGGCGTGCCCAACCGAGGACGGCAGCATCATGCGCATGCCACGACGCCTCGCGTTGCTGGTGACTCTTGCGTCTGCTGGTGCGGCGCTGGCGTTGCGGACGACGGCCCCGTCGACGTCGCCCCCACCCCCACCGGCTTCGTCGCCGTCAACACCGCTCAACTGGACGGCGTGCAACTCAGCGAGCGACACAAGTGCGACCGACATCATCACACCACCGTTTTCAGAACGGAGCACCTCGAAGACCTCCTCCCTCATCGAGTGCACGACCATCCACGTGCCCGTGTGCTACGATGGCGTGGTCGCCGCGTGCTCTAGCCAGACGCACTCGCTAGGGCTCTCCCGGCTCACGCCCGCCACCGCCGCCGACGCACCCACGCTCTGGATCGCGTACGACCCACGTGCCACCGGTCAGAGCATGTCGGAGCTTATGACGCGCGTCACACAGTTCACGTCCGTTGGTGTCAACGCCTACGCGTTGGAGAGCCGGCTCTTCACCAACATCTTCCTCGCAGGCAGCGACGCCAGCAAGTTCACGCCGTGTTCCTCCATGGTCGCCGACCATTTCACGCGACCACAGATCGATACAACGCTCGTGGGAGCCATAGCTAACTGCACCGCGTGGATCCAGTCAACGCTCGGGGACGGAGGCGTCCAAGCATACTCACTGGACAGCGCAGCCCGAGACTTGACGCTGGCCATGGAGATCGTGCATTCCCAAGAGAAGATACCGCAGTCCAGTCCGCTGTACGTGTACGCCAACAGCGGTGCCACGCGCGTGGTGCAGCGGATGCTGAGCCAGACCAAGGGAGACAAGCTGACTGCCGCGGCGAACACCACGGATTTGGCCGTGACGGGCGTGATCCTCGACGCTCCGCCGCCCACGCCAGTAGCGGAGAAGCCCGTAGGCGACGCGATGGCTCGCTTCGTCGGAGCGTGCGCCTCGGATCCGCTGTGCGGTTCCAAGTTCAAGAACCTGTCACTACCAGATACCCTCACGCAGATCTACGCGCTAGTGGACGGCGATACCGTGAAACCATCCACTCTCTTCGTCAACTCGAGTAATTGCATCGCTCAGATGAAGACAGCGGTACTGACAGATGCACGCGACCCCACTGCGTCCCACGGCGTACGACGCCTGCTCGCCAGGGTGCTGCGGTTCGTCTCCGACGGCGGCCCGCAAGCCATTCCAGCCTTCGTGTACCGCGTACGGCGCTGTGCTGATGACGACAAGGCCAAGCTCACGGCCTTCTACTCCGAAGCTTACACTGTCAAGTCATCCCCTGCGGACGCAGCCTCGAGCATGGCGAGGTTCGTGGACACCATTGTCGTGGCCTCAGAGCTCTGGCCAACGGAGTCCGATCCTACGCGCGAGCAGCTCGCTAAGGCTTTTGAGGAGTCGCTGATAAGCGACGGACTAATGCTGTTGCAGCAGCCCAGTTATTGCACGTACTCGATGAGCAAGTCGGCGGCCTGCCAGGCGCTGTACAAGCCAGGCGTCTCACTCAACAGTTCAATACTCTTGACCTACAAGCCGTCGACCAATGTGACCGACGTGAGCCCATTCACGGACGTCGACGTCTTGATTCTCGCGAGCCATTTGGGCGGCACGGGCTCGTCGAGCACTGCGACGCAGTTGTATGACACGCTACTCAGCCATCAGTCCTCAGCAGCGAAGAAGCACACGCTCGTGATGGTGCAGTCAGATCTGCTGGACGAACAACAGCTCGGTGGCACAACGAGTAAGGAAGCGACGTGGTTGACGAGCGCGTTCCTCGCCGGCAAGGCGCGCGGACTGAGCGGCGCGTGGAGCAGCAGCGATCTCGCTCGCTTTGATTGGATCTCGTCGCCTCCGTCCACGAACCAGACCAACCCCAGTGCTCCAGCTTCCTCTGTCAACTTCACCATATCCACCAAGGATTCGTGGGAGTGGTTCTCTTGGATGTACGCGTACGAGGAATCGGAGCCATTCCGACGTTCGTTGGATTTGGAGTCCGCTGACAACGACTGGGACGTAGTCTACGAGTATGGGCTGCCGTTCGTGGCCGTGGTGGTCATTTGTGTTGGATACGCCATGATCCGCTTTGGATGTTGCTACCGGATGACGAGGCAACCGAGTCCCGTAGTGGTGGGTGCTTACCTCCCACCACTCTGTTCTCCTCAACCTGAGCCACCAGTCCCTCTCGCAATGATGGTGCCCCTGCCCTCCGCACCCGACTTTCCGGACGAGCCACTGGAGCTTCATTCTATAGTGGAGCCCGTTGGAATCGAGCCTTTGGAATGGGAGGCCGAACACGTGAACAAGTACACGGTTAGCTACACGCCTCGTAACAGCAGCGACCAACACACCACCGAGATGTAGCAGGCAAAAGATGATACCCTCCTCGCTCATACGATTGCTGTTTATTCCACACGACGCTTATTAGACAGAGCCTTGCCTGAACAGCTCACATCTTGGACAGAGCTGGGAGCTGAGCGATCAGGTGACTGGCATGCGCGAAACCGGCAGAGTCGTTGGTGTTCACCAACGCGCTGCCGTGCGGGAGCTTTCGGAACTTGCCCACGCGCAGCGCCAGAGCCTCCAGCTCGTTCTCCTGGGAGAAGCGAGGTGCCAAGCGGATGATCGCTGGTCCGACCTTCGCGTCGCCCTTGGGGCCGCTTGGCTTGACGAAGCGCTCGATTACCTGCCAGCGTTCGAGGAGTCCGATAGCGTTCTGCAGCGTCTCCAGCGAACACGATTCGTAAAAGCTGATCAGCTTCTCGTGGTACATCTAACGGTCAAGCAAATGAGCATCTACGTCAGTAACACGAGCTCCCCACAGATACATCAGCTTCGCATGCTGAACGTACCGTCTCAGCGAGCCACTGAATACGCTTCAGCAAGTCATCGGCGCTAATCTCAAGGGCCGGGCGCAGTGCGAACAGACTCTTGATGGCCACCCAGTAGCTGTCCACGAAAGGCCACACCAGCATGCACATAAGAGAGAAGAGCGGGCGTCCGGAGCCGTGCCCCAGTGCGACAGTGTGCTGGCCTCCGTCGTCGCTGCGCTTGAGCACTTGTTGCGCGACCATGTAGTCGAGCGCGTTCTCCAAGTGGAAGCGGTCCTTCGAGCAGTCCTTGCGAACGAACTCGTGAAGCAGCATCTCGTGCAGGAAGAGTGCGCCTTCCAGGAGCTGATCCACACGGACACCGTTGTTGCCGGTGCTAGGATTCTGAGAGCTGGAGTTGCTACTGAAGATCTCGAGTGCGTGGAATGCACATGCCAACACGCCTTCGCGGTTGAACCAGTGCAGGATCTTGTTGCGGTAGTAGCCCAAGCCGATCATATTCGAGTATTGCTCTCGCTACAACACACACAGATGAGTCTTCTGTGCATCCAGTCCTAGCAGCTATTGCAGACGAGTACGCACCGATGTGATGGCAGGCTCGACCAGATCCTTGCGGCGACGCACGACCAGATCCTTAAGCAGCTCCAACGCACCGTCTACAATCACGGCTGGAGATCGCCCTTGGGTGCCGGTGACGCGGCCACCACGGCGAAGGATCTCGAGGCGGAGCCAGTTTGTTTGCTGCACGAGCTCCGACTTGGCGATACCTTGGCGGTACAAAAGGAGGAGTGTGGCCACGATATGAGATGTCGTGCACGTGGACGCTGCAATCATGGCGTCCGTGATGTCGTAGGCCAGCTCCTGAACCAGCGTCTGCTTGGCAACTGGTTCGCCAGCGGTCTGGTTGGACTGGAGCGACTGGGCGTAGTCCTTCATGCTGATGGGCTCTGCAAACTGCACGGAAATGGAGCCGAAGTTTTGGCGCGTGACATGCCACGACTTGAGCAGCGCACTCATGGACTCCTTGACCTTGCCCTCGCCCAGTACCTCGTTCTGATGCAGCATGACCTCGAGAGGCTTCTCGTAGTCGATCGTCACGGGTACGATGAAGATCTACAGCAGACACAGCATGCACAAGCGAGTGTGAGATACGTCCACGCTTCCGTACTACGGCAATCTGGAGAAAAGCCCTACGTTGTCGACTCGCTTGTCCAGATAGCAGCTCACGACTGAGCCGAGGATACCGAACTTGGGGTTGAGCTGCTTGCCGCTGCGGCTGCGCATGCCTTCGATGAAGAACTCGACCGTGTGGCCATTCGAGATGAGGTACTAGTCCAGCAGATCATTCACACCGTCAGTTTACCCATCAACACACACGCACTTCGACAGGCCTCGCAAGCCCAATCATTGTATAGCCCACCTTTGTGTACTCTTCAAAGATTGTGGCGTATAGCGAATCGTCACGGAAGGATCGTCGGATAAAGTACGCGCCGCACTCGCGCATCATCTTGCTCACGGCGCCCATGTTCGAGAAGTCGTTGCCTGCGGCGATGTAGGGTACGGGCATGTTGTAAGCGAAGAACAGGTAGCTCATGAGCAGGAAGTCGATGTACGAGCGGTGCGTCGGGATGAGCACCACGCTACTGTTCTTGTGTGTGCGCATGAGCTCGCGCACTTGCACGAGTCCCTTCTCGTCCACGTTGATGGTCTCATACATGCGGCGGAAGACCTTGCGCAGCAACCAACCGAGCTTGCGAACGGACTTGTAATCAACCTGTGCGGCCATGGCGTCCAACATACTCTGTGCCTCTTCGCTTACGTCTGTCTGCGATCTTCCTGAAGCTTCGGCGCGACTGGCAATGGCTAGACGCACGGCCTCCGACTCCAGCACACTGTTTCGCACGCCGCCGATGCTCTCAATGTGCTGTCGTGGCACGTGGCTGGCCTCGTGGTTCATGCCTTCACGCCAGCCTGTGAGTCCCATGAAACGGCCAAGTAGACCCGATTTGGTGTACCCTGGCTTGCGGCTGGACGTGTACGCCCACGAAATGTCGGACAACAGCCCTGGGAACGAGATAGCGTGGTGATCTGGGTCCCACGCGAGGATACGCTTGGTGCTGAGGGCAAGTTCCGTGTGGTTCACGCCGTCCACGTCCACATCGATGACCTCCTCGTGGAGCATGAACTTCTTAAGGCCGACGCAGAAGTTGAAGATGTATCGCTCCCACGCAATGTCCGTGGCGTCGAGCCACCATTCGTGCTTCGAATCGGTCGCGAACCGCTTCAAAATGTCCAGCGAGTCAGCCGTGAAGACCCACTGGTTCTCCGTGAACGGCTTGAAGACCTCGACCAGCGTGCGTGCCCGCCACGTGAGCGTCCACAGCCGCGCGGCCTCTCGCATGTGGTGCTCACTGCCGCTCTTGTTGGCCAGTGTCGAGTACACGGACGATGGTAGCGCGTAGTTGAGGAACCACTCGACCTGGAACTGCTGATGGGTCGTGGTCATGTGGAACTTGGCCGGGAAGAGCCCTCGCACGGGCGGGTTCTTGCGGAAGTAGTCAGGGACGATGCCACAGGGCACGCGCCAACGGAGAGGGTTCTGGCGAGGGTCTGACGTGCCCGAGTGAACGATGAACGGCCTTGGCAGAGCGGTCGATGGCTGGGACTTGCTGCCGATCACAGTCGCGACGGACACGAGCAAAGTGTTCACAGACAGATCCACTGGCACGATGTCAGCGACGTTGCGAGGGTCGCCAGGGAGGATGGTCAGCACGCCCATACCCACGGCCAGGAAGATGGCACCTGCCCCGGCGATCTGGTCGATCCATCCAGGCACGGGCTCCTTCCAGGACGCGCCGATGATCGTGGGTCTAAAGATCACGAGCGGCAGGTCGGCTCTCGCGCGCTTGAGGATGAGGTGCTCGGCCATGGACTTGGTGAGCGCGTAGGTGTTGGGGTACGTGCCCATGAGGTTGACGTGGAGCCGCTCGAGCTCCGAGGCCGAGGCCTTGGAGACGGCGGCGATGGCCTCCTCGACGTCAAAGTCTAACGGATAGACCTCCTCTCGGATGGCCTTGACACCGGCGCGCAGGTTGCTGTTGACGTAGGCCGTGGACACGTGGAGGTGGCACTGCACGCGAGGACACGTGTGCACGAAGTCGAGCATGTGCACGACGCCCATGCAGTTCATCTCCACGGCCACGTCCAGCGGCTCGTTGAAGCTGACGGTCGCGGCCGAGTGGATGGTGATCTGGACCGACTGCTGCAACATTAGTCTATCCGGCTCGGATAGACCCAGCTGCGGCGAGGTGACGTCGCCCGCCACGGCGGCGAGTTTCGACCGGAGGAACGCGTCGGCGTCGCTGCCGCGCTCCGCACGCAGGCGATCGAAGATGGCGCTGCGCAGGATCTCCTTCTCCAGCCGAGCGGCGGCGGAGAGCCCCTTGCGTGGGCGGATCAGCACGATGATCTGGGCAACGGTTGGTTAGTCGCGCGGATAGACCCCGGTTAGACTGCGTTAGACCAGTGTACCTTTTCGATGGTGGGCGCACTGCGCAGCAGCTTCTCGATGACCGCCTGGGGGAGGGAAGGATAGACCGCCGCCGGTTAGTCCATTGCGCGCGTCCAACGTCTAACGCCGCCGTCTAACGGCGCGACTATAATCTCGTACCTTGCCGAAGAAGCCCGTGCCGCCCGTGAGGAACAGCGTCTTGCGGGCGAACGCCTGCGCGGGGCTCATGCTCACGCGCGCGTCCATCGTCCGAAGGATCTGCAGCCGCGCGGCGTCGGCGGTGGGCGGCCGAGACCAACTTGAACACTGCGGACTAACGCGTGCGTGCTGCGGTTAGACCCACGGGCGAACAGCCGGTGCCATGTTGACAAGTCACGAGGCGTCACACATGAGACTGCGTACCGCAGCCTCCCGAATAGAAGCCCCACTGTTCCGAATCCATCTCGGAGTCTGGATCTGAGACCGCATTTGGTCCTCAGATCACGTATGAAATGAAAATGGCGACACTAGCGAGCGCTGCTGCCGCGCGTCCATGCGCATCGCCAACGACACTCCAGAAGCCGCCGCTGCGAGTGGTCATCGCTGACGACCACCACCACGTGCTGCCCGAAATCCACTTGGTAAACGCGTCTCTGTAGCTCTCTAGCGCCCGCACAAGTCCACTCACTTTGCCCGTCCCCGCAGGCCATTCGCCGCCGCGTGCTGCCCTTCCGCGGCGTCCACGTCGTGCACTTCGACGCGCACCCCGACCTCTCGTTCTCCCCCGCCGTTGACGCGGCGCTGATCTTCGAGCCGGAGGGGCTGTACGACGCGCTGGACGAGTCGCCCTCGGGCATCGCCGAGTTCCTGCTGCCGCTCGTGGCGGCCGGCCACGTCGACCGCATCACGTGGATCAAGGCGCCGTGGGCCGCGCAGATGCGCGCGGGCGCCGCCATGCAGCGGATCGCGTGCGGCCGGCGTCTCGCCGCGGACGGACAGACCGACGCGACCGCGCGACTCGCAGTGGCCTGCGCGTGGCCGCACTTCATCGACGACGAGCTGTACGCGCCGGCAGCCGCCATGGACGCCGCCTCCATCAAGTGCGTACGCTTTCGCTTGACGCCTCCTCTCCAGCTCTGTCGCTGGTGCTGATGCCTCCTGTGTGTGGCTGCTGTAGGCTCTGGGATCTGGCCGTGGAAGAGCTCCCCGTGGAGGTGTCCACTGCCTCCCCGTGGGTCTTGGACGTGGACCTCGACTTCTTCTCAACATGGAACCCCTTCCGCAAAGACCTGGAGGCGCGCTTCGACGCGGACGCTGTCGCTCTACTGACAGAAGTCTTCACGTTGCCTCGCTACCGCTCCACCACGTCCTCGCTGTCGACCGAACAGCGCATAAACGAGCGACGTGCGTTCCTTGACGCCATGGCGTGCGTGGAGAAGGAGAAACTGTACAACACGACAGCGTCCACTCAAGCCCAGGCTGTCTTCCAGTCGCTCGCGTCGCTGTACCCGGACGCAACGGCTGCGCTCGCAATGCTGACGCGGTTCGTCGCCTTTCTCCAATCGGTGGCCGGCGACGAGGAGCTCCTTGCGCTAATCTGGAACGCTTCTCCGTGTCTGGATCTCCCGCACCACGAGAGCAGCGACGACGATCTCAAGCTGTTGTTCGCTCAGTTCAAGAGCTTTGTCTCCGCAACGGACTCGCCGCCGTCACTTGTGACCATCGCCACGTCGGTCTCCGACCGCTTCCTGCCTCCGCATCAACTCGAGACTGTACGTGACCGCGTCGTGGGGATCCTCACTGAAGTCTTGGGACCACTTCAAGTGGACGAGATCGAGTACGAGCCAGCGACGGAATAAAGGAGCTTTGACAGGTGATGCGTTACGCTTCTCTCTACAGCTACTTACAACTGAATTGTCTGATACGTCTTGGCACACCACGCGTACAGCAGCAGCGTGTCAAGCGAGCACTCCGTCGCCGTAGTAGCAGCTATAGCAGCAGCAGTCGCTCCACACGAATTTGTCCAGGCCTGTTGGAAGACAGCATTCGCCAATCGCCACGTGCACACCTCCTTGCGCCGCGCCTCGAGGTCTGCAAGAGGCTGAGCCTCCGCCAATCGCTCGAGGTGGAGAACCCAGAAGTCGTTCATGAGAGTTGTGTCGTCTTGGCCACCAAAGAGATATATACGAGGCGGTGCTGAGTCGCTCGTGAACACGGCGGACGACCAGTACCTAGCCAGGGGGGATGACGTCTCGCTGTCCTCGTCGGCGACTCGGATCGGCAACGTGTCCCATGCTGCGAGAGTTTCAGTGACGGACTTGCGACCGACGTACACGGCAGCATTCAGTGCGTGGGAGGCAGCCACAGTCGCTCGAGAGCGCAGCCCCTGACCGACAGCGAGCAGTTCATACGGTGTTAACAGCATCGTGCGGCCGTGGTAATGCACTTTGTCGCGGTACGTTGTAATCGGCAGTAGTGTCGTCCACGTGCCCGAGTTTCCGACAGTGTCGTAGTCAAGTCGGTAGAGATCAGCGAGTGGCTTGGCATCGTTGACACTGCGGCCTCCGAAGACAAACATGCTCGATTGGTACGCGATCGCTGTGTGCTGGAAGCGAGCGGTGGGAGGCGTTCCTGTCATCGCCAAGCCGACGTTTGTCCACGTGAAGCTCGGCACACATGGTGTAAGAGTGAAGGAGATATCCCACGAGTTGAGGGTTCCGGTATTTCCGTCTTGTGCCAGGTCGGTGACGCTCAGCGTCCACCCGCCAGTAGCGGAGATTTGACGGAAGACATTCAGAGATTCCAGCGGCTTGCCACCTTTTGACGCTTCCGTGGAGAACGACAATGTGCGAGTGCCAGATACGCAAGTAAGTCCGGCGGACGCCATCTCTGGACGTTGCAGCGTGACTGGAAACGACCGTGCGCTTGGCACGGTGGGTGTCACTCGCTGCTGGCCCGTACGGAAACCCGTGGGATCGCTCCAGATCGTTTCGATGGTCTGGGAGTCAATGGGGGACGTTGTAGTCTGCTGTCGTTGCGGGAACGTGGATGGTCCAGGGCCGAACAGCTCAATCCGAAGTGTCTGTTGGCATGCGTGCGTAAGCGTCACCGTCATGGTCATCGTTGCCACGCACATATCGGGTGGATCCCCCACGTTCCCGATCGTGAAAGTCTCGAGGCCGTCGCGAATGGGCAGACTGCTCTCTAGGTCTCGCAGTGTCGTTGACAACTTGCGAGTATTGGACGCGATCTTCAAGCTCCAAAGATCGTTGAGTGCCGCCGTCGTATCACTTACACCGTCCTTACGACCGCCGAACAACAAAAGATGACTCGATACGACAGCGACCGTGTGCTTCTCTCGAGGGGGAGGCGGACCTCCGAGCGTCGGCAGCTCCATCCACTGCAACGTGCGTGTATCGAAGCGCCACAGTTCGTTGTTCACACCACTGTTGGTGATGCAAGCGGTTTTGTGAGCCTCGTTGCAGGCGTAGCCAAGACTGAAACCACCAAACAAGTACAGGAACCCATCGTCAAACGCCGTGAGCGAGTGGCCTCGACGAGCTGACGGCAAACGTCGCAGTGGCTGTGTGTCTACAAATCGAGCGTTCGCGTGAGTCGTCCGTTCGTCCAGTGATCGGAAACCCACAACACGCTTCCAAGTGTTGGATGGTGTCGCGGGCGTCCGAATTGTACGGACGTCACTGTACGTCCCAACCGATGCGTCTCGGAAAAGTGGCTTCACTCGGAACCGATACCACCACGCTGGTTTCAGCGAATCCACCACAAAGGCCGTCGCAGTCGCAGGCAAGACGCGGTTGAGGCGGAAGTTCTCGTTCGCGGATCGGTTCGCCATCTCCACAAGAAACCCTTCAATAGGGTGGACGAAACCGTACGGAGGTGCTTGCCAGCTGAGCTTAACAGACGTTGAGGACGCGGCTGCCGCAGTGAAATTGTCCACGCCCTCCTGTAGCTGTGTTACAACCCGCTGGGGCCCAATGAAGCTGAAATTCGCAGCTATGAAGCTGCTCCCGCCTCCGCCACCCGCTCCGTCCACTCCAGCCCCACCTCCTCCTCCGCCGTAGTAGCCACCACCACCACCTCCCCCACAATCCTGCCCGTCTTGGCCTTTACCTCCCTGTCTTCGACGTCCTGGTGTTGCCTGTGGTGCCGCGAGCGACGATCCCACTGACAAAGCCCCACTCTCGGAATTTATAAAGCACTGGCCAGCGTAGGACACGATGTAGGAGGCTGGTTGGCCAGCGACTCCCGCAGCCACCGACGATGCCCCTCTCCCTCCTGTGGCCAGCGTCGTGTAGTCGGCTGTGGACGCTGCTCGCCCAAAATCCAGATTCACGTGTCGTGCCGGTAGTCCGACGAAGTCTCGGATGTCGCCTTCGACGTTGATCGAATGGTATTCGTTGCGAATGATGCCCGTGACCCGCGTGTCGAGAGGAATCGCCTTCTCATCAGGGAACATTCCGTCCTCTGCTGGCTCTGCTCCACCGCCCCCGCCGCCGTGGGCACAGCAGTAGTCACTTGATCCTCCTCCACCACCGCCAGCAGCCACGAGAACAGTGATCTCATTGATGCGTACCTCAGAGGCGCCTCCTCCTCCTCCTCCTGGGAAGGCCCCGGTGCCGCCGTCACCTCCCCCATTCCACCCACCTCGTCCTCCATTATCCAACCCTTTCCCCGCCCCTCCCACTAGAATTTCGACCTCATCATCACCGGATACGCTGATAACTCCGCGCGCAAACGCTCCACCACCACCGGTGCCCCACGACTGCTTGCCTCCGCTTCCTCCACCACCACCCCACGCGTACGCGTCCACTGCGACGATTTGTTTCCGTGGATTATTGTCGATCGGGACCTTCCAGCGCTGGATCGCCCCCGAGAAGTAGAAAGCCTGTTCATCCAACAGCGCTCCATCGAATGTGATTGGGAAGAGCAGCACAACGCCAGGCTCGCCATCTTCACCACGTAGCTGTCCTCCGTTGCCGACCCCATGGACGTAGTTGCGGTCGACAGCGTTTGCTACTGCATCTCGAGATGCTCCAAAGAGCACTTTGACGCGAGGAGGCACTGATGGATTTGCCTGCATGGCGTTGACAGGAGCCCGAAAGTCCGTGAGGAAGTCGGGAGAGTCGGCAAACGCACCGTGTCCAACGGCATTACGTGCTCGTACTCGAGCAATGTACCGTGTGAAAGGCGCGATTGCAAGCAGCTTGCCAGTGAGAACGCAGGTCCGTGTGGGCATGTCGATGGCCGAAGAGGAGACGCTCGTCCATGTCGTTGAGGAGAAGGCTCGCAGTTGGAGCTCATAGGTGATGATTTCTGAACCTCCATCAGTGTCTGGTGGTTGCCACGTCAGTCGCAAAGGCTCTCTGAGTACCGACAGTCGGCGTGGCGGTCCTGGCTCAGCTGGCCTCGTACTGAAACGTGCAGAAACGGCACTGAACGGGCCGACGCCGTTGGCATTTGCTGCTGACACACGGGATTCACACGTAGAATTTGGAGGAAGGGCAGGGGATGAGGTCGCGACAGTGACGCCTGTGCGTCCTGGGGGAATCTGTGTCTGCACGGAGCGCCAGCTCAGCTCACGATCGCAGCGCTGCTGCAAATGGAAGGAACGCACTGGAAAGATCTCGATGCCCACGGAGTTTGCTGTCCACTGAAGCGTGAACTGAGAAGAGGAAGCCCCAAGAAGCTCTGGTGAGGACGGAGCACGCGGTAACGGTGTTGGTGGAATCACTAGAGGCTCCGTCGTTCGACTCCAGTCACTCCAACCGAGAGTAGCATAGCGAGCGCGAACGCGAAATGTGACTGTGGCTCCTACTGACAGTGAGGCGGCCACAAACTCGCAGTCGGAAACACAGAGCACGTCTCGGTACGCTCCATCTCGCTCTGACTGGACGGCGACTTGATCGCTGGGACCAGTGTAGTCGGCCGAGATCGTCTCGGAGAAGAGCACCAGCAGTGGGAGATCTCCGTGGTCAGCAGTCGCGTCACTCAACGGATCAAAGAGCACTGACCATTCGTACGTGCCAGCCGCAGCGTCCAGTGACCGTCGAAATACCTGGACGTTGGTGATGATATCCAGCGTTTCCAGGGCCTGTTTCATCTGCGTGACGCTGGCGTCGAAGGCGATGGGAGGGGTCACAGTGTGCTGATGCATGTCAAGCGGACTCGTGCTCGCGTGGGATAGCGCCAAGCGGAACGAACCGTCCGTGATGGTCTGGCCGGTGTCCACGCGTGTGAAGATACGTTGCTTTTCGTGGCGGTCGCTCCGTGGTCGTCCCGGTGAGAAGCGCATGCCGGAAATCCGATGGGAAAGTGATGTCCAGTCATCAGCACCTGAGACGGAGTACTGGACCTCGTACGCGACTACAGGATCATTGTTGCTCGTCGAGATAGCTGCCCGAGATAACGCACTGGCTCCATAGTAGAGCTGAGCGTTGAAAGCCGTCCACGTGAGCAGCACGTCTGCTGACCCAGGATCACCTGGATACAGTGACACAACGCTCGCAGAGAGGTCCGACGACAGGGAAGCACTGGATTCCAGTGCGTGTGTCAATGACGCCCAGCACCAGACAGCAAGCACGAGCAGGAGGTTCGGCATGAGAAGATACACTGCCATTGCGTTTGGTTTGAGAGGGAGGTCACGTAAGACGCGACGCGTCTCTTCAAGATCCGTGGACTCAAAATTGATAGCTCTACCTCGTATCAGCTTCTACTTCTCTTCTCTACTCTCCACCGTCGAACTCGCTGAGCACAACGTGAGCCAGCTTCCGGTAGTCGCTGATGCGGTTGTACACGTGAGCGGAGATGCGGACGTAGAGCCGTTCGTCGACGCACTTGACGGGCACTTCGATGTGGTGCTTGTGGTGGAGCGTGTCCTGGATCTGTTTGGCGTGGGCCGAGTTGTTCGGCGTCTCCTCCCTATTGCAGTCTACACCAAAGATGCACCGTGACGGTAGCAGCACAAGCCGCATGGCGTGGCGCTTGTGGACGGGGAATCGCTTGGCGCTGGCCAGTTCGCTCTCCATACCCCAAGCTTCGTACAGTAGCTCAGCCGCATCCTGGGCCAGCGAGTGCATGTAGTTTCGACAAGCTTCGATGCCTTGCAGCTCCCAGAACTCGATGCACTTGGGCAAACTGAGCCATGACGCATAGTCCTGCAGGCCGATCCACATGAATGCGCTTTGGAATCCGTCGTAGAAGCCATGGGAGACCACGCGCGGCTGGATCTTTACGTTGGTAGTCCGTGCGATACCAGTACGTTTGTTCACGTGGAGAAACGCCGCGCCCTTGGGCGAGGAGAACCACTTGTGGCAGTTGCCGACGTAGTAGTCTGCGTTGAGATCGTCGAGATCCAGCGAAAGGTTCAAGAGCCCATGGGCGCCATCAACCAACACGGGGATGTTGCGCGAGTGGCACAGGGACACGATCGCCTTGACAGGCAGCACGACACCAGTATTGGACGTGACATGGTCCACTACGACCAGTGGACACGTGACGCGCTTGCGACTCTGCAGCTCGTCGAGCCACCGCTCCAGCTTGCTGAGAACGACGTCGTCGTCGTAGGACTCAGCCAACGTCAGTGGCTCCTCGTGGACGCTCAGCTTGGTCTTTCCATCGGATCTTTCGGCCTCGAGGCTCTGCAGCATCTTCCGCACAGCGCCATAGCGAGTGCTGAAGCAGAACACCTCGCTCTCGGTCTCTTGGGTCTGGAGCTGCGGCGCGTGGCCCAGCACGGACGCCAGCACCGCGTGAAGTCCTGACGTCGCGTTGGGCAACAACACGAGCTCCTGAGCGTCAGCGACACGCAGCACACGAGCAAGAGCCTGGATCGACTGCACGACGTACGGGAAGAGGTGTCGGTCGTTGAACTCCAGTGGCTGCCTGTCCGCGACGTCCCGCCACGCTGCCGCCACCTGACTGGCGAACTTGGTGGGGCCACCGAAGGCGCCGTGGTTCAAGTACGTCCAGCGATCGAAGGCGATCGTGAAGAGCCTGCGGTTGAGCTCCGCGGCCTCAGCGGGAGACGTGGCGTGGAGCTGAAGACGATCCGCGTCCGAGAGAAGCGGGAGGAAGGAGGAGGTAGGCGGCAGGTCCGAGGGCATGTCTCCTGCGAACAGCGCGGCGGTGGACGGCGTGTGGAAGGAGCCGAAGGCTTCATAGCCCTTGGGCTGGGTGGCCATGAGGCGAGCGAAGCCCCGCGGTAGGTGAGGAGCTGCACAGGAAGCGCGACGGCGCAGCGTCCGCACGAGCATGAGGATATTTACCGGATACTCTGGTCGAAGGTTATGTGAGCCTCTGAGGTTACAAACGTATCAAATATGAGGTTAACCGAATGTATCCATTATCCACGTTAGAAACGCTGCTGCCATATCGAATATAGAAAAAGAGAGAAAACCGGACTCAAAAACCATGTCCACGAAGGACCATCGCGCCTCCTAGCCACCTCCAAGAGCACGATGCGAATCTCCACACACGGTATGACGACACTGCTTGCAACCGCAGCGTTCCTCGTGCTTGTACAGGGGAGGTGGTGGTGACGCGGGTAGAGCGAAGGGCTCTATTTGAGGAACCAGTCGAAGACGCCCTTCCAGTTTGTGAGCTGGATGGTCTTCTTGCCCGCCTTCAACTCCTGTATGCGGCACTCGCAGGTGGCACACGCACTCTCTGGCAGTCCAAAGTTGGCTTTGAACTCTTTGGAAAGACGGTCGACAGGCTCAATCGCGTCGTTGTAGTACGAGCAATCCATGAGCTCGACCTGCTCGTACGCGAGGTCCTTGTTGTAGCCCATCTTGTTGAGCGCCGAGTTGAGCACGTTGCTGAACAAGTTGTAGGTGTTGACAACACACTTGGTGCGCTCGTCCGCATTCGATGGTACTTTGATCGTTGCCGTCTGGAGCTCCCGACGTGTTTTACTTGTCTGGAGCTCCCGTCGGATCTTGCTCTTGGGACAGTAGACGCCATTGGCCTGGAGGATCGCGAAGAGTGCATCCTTCTCATACGTGTAGGAGAACTGGCCAAGGTCAGTGCCACTCACCCACTGCCAGTACTGGTTTGGAAGCGGCGTGAAGAACGGCGCGAGCATCGGGTGGGCCTCAGCCTTGGACTTGGGCATCGTCAGCGACTGCCAGCTCATCGTCTGGTTGGCTGTGACGACCGGACACACGTCGGCTGCGGATAGGATGCATTGCTGGAACGCGTAGTTGGACGACTTCTTCTCGGCTTCAGTCATGTCGCGGCCTACTTGGCACTCGTAGAACATTTGGTGCACGAGATCAACGGTGGCACTACGCGTGAACAGGCCATCCAGTTAGGCACCGGTCTTGTGAAAGAAGCAGTTAGGACAGAAAAGCATGGACTCACCGGTGCGGGTAGAAGATCGGGTCGGCGGACATGGCCATAGTGCCGTAAGCGCCCATCGCCGTGTTGTGGATCGAGTTGTGGGTGCCGTACTGTAGGTTCTGGCTGAAGACGGCGTACTGGTACGAGCCGCTGAGTAGCTTAGCCAGCGAGGAGTATCCGAAGCCCGCTGGGAAAGCCTTGCTGCTCCAGTCACTACGTGGGATGCATCGATTGCAAGCAGCACCGGAAACCGAGGACGAGTGGCAGAAGTTGGACATGAAGGTGGCGTTGTTGCAGTTTCCCGTTGTTGTGATGCCATTAATGACCACAGTAGCTGATGGGCCACTGGAGCCACCCATATCCTGGAGGAACGTGGAGCAGTTTTGGAACGACGTGCATGACCCATCAATTTTCTTGGCGTAGTCGGCGTAGTAGTCCCAGTATGGCACGGTCAGGCACGCGAAGCGCGGCTCGAGGCTGCGTAGCATGGTCTCGTACGCGTACAGGAAACGGCGGTGCCAGTAGATGAAGCCACACGTGCGGAGCGACTCAGAGCGGGACTCCAGATGCGAGTGCACTTCCATGAAGAGAGTGTGGTAGCCCAGCGCCATGGAGGCATTCACGGCGTCCTGATAGAGCTGCTTCTCTGCTGTTGAAAGAACAGCCCAGTTCCTGCGCACGCGAGGCCCGCACGTCGTGGAGTTACTCGTCACATTTGCTGGCGCTGGAGTCGCCGTTGTTGGGGTTGGTGTCGTCGGCGCTGGTGTCGTTGGCGCTGGTGTCGTTGGCGCTGGCGTTGTAGGCGCTGGTGTTGTCGGTTCCGGGGTTGGAGCCGCAGTCGTCGGCGCTGGCGTTGTAGGCGCTGGCGTAGTAGGCTCTGGGGTTGGAGC